>VDFB02193867.1:626629025-626708931 GCA_007258455.2 Sequoia sempervirens
GATTGTTCTAGCATGAATACCTCATAGGATTCATTAGTCAAACCACTTGTATACTTTTGTTGCTGAATTTTCTCATGTTCATTGTTGTTGCATACAGAAAAGGTATTTCCCTTATCATGTAGTGCTCTAGTTGTTTCATCATCTATAGGTTTAGGTGGAATGTCTTCATCACTATTGATTGTTGCAACATCCACTTGTCTTGTGTCATCATAACTCTGTAGCCTAACACCAAATGCAAAGAACTCATAAAATGACTCCTCTATGTCTAAAGGACTAAACTCCTTTATTGTTGATCTTGGATATCTTTCAGGGTATATATCATGATTTTGGTCCTTGAGTGTATGCATATCATCCTAAGGAGAGAACCCTTGATTACCAATTGATGGTTCAATACTTAGATCTATTGTATCATTGTTTCAACTGCATTGTACCTCCTCCATCGCTGTCCCAAAATCTATTTGTGAACTACACTTAGCTAAATCATCCCTTCAATTAGGTTCATTTACTTCTACTAAACTTCTAGAAGCAAATTCCAGGGACTTTGCACTGGGTTGCTTTGCTTGTTTTTAATTTTCCTTATTACTATTTGGCATGACATACATGTTAGAAACCTAAAATGTGACCTTACCCATCCACACCTCATTTTATCCTATCCTAACCTATTAATTAATTAAATATGTGTTATTTATTTAATTAATTCCCCATTTACCTTTTATCCACCACCTTTAATTAAATAAATCTACATCTATTTAATTCAAGTTAACCCTTTACCCTTATTCCTCTAAATCCCCTAACCTTGCTTAAGTTAATTAATCCCTGATTAGTTCACTTTATCCCTTTCCTAATCATCATTATCCCATTCTCTAACTTTTAACCCCACCTAAGTTAATAAACTCTTGGTTTATTAACTCAACGTATCCTCATTAAATTAATTAACCCTTGATTAGTTGATCTAACCCTCATCCTAATCATCATTATGATTATTTCCTAATTTTAAAGTACATCTAACCTACCCCCACTAATCTTTTAGACAAGCCACCCTATGAGCCACCCTACCTCTTACACAAAATTTAATGTCCCTCTTCCCAATGTGTTCTCACACATGCATGAGAACACCTCCCCATTTTACCCCTCTCCATCTTGTGACACTTGTCACAAGGCTAATCAATCCTCATCCTTGATCCAAACCTCACCTTCTCAATCAATCTCAACCCTCCATTAGCCATTCAATCTTAACCATTAATCCCTCTCACCAACACTCTATATAATAAGGCCTTGGCTCTCATTTCTTGTAACACACATTCTCCATATCCATATGCTACTCAAATCCTCATCAAATTTATCTATATCCATACCATCATCATGCTAAAATTATGAGCAACCACATCTCTTCAACCATTGGAGCAAATCTACAAGATATGGGTGCAATCTTGTGAGCTCAATCCATGAAGAGGAATGAGCTATGAAGTTATAATGTCTTAGTTTGTATTTCTTATGTATTTTCATCTATTTCTATCATTTTTCCTTCTTACTCATCTTTACCTTCTTCATTTTGGCATGCCCGGTGGCTTCCCACCCATTTTTTCTAACATTTCATCATTTTTTTGTGTATTTTGAAGTTCCAAGTGTCATTTTTTGGGAAAATTTGTAAAGTGGCACCTAAGTGTGGACTTGTGGTGCCTAAGTTCAAAGTTGTTGCATTTGTGTAACCCAAAACTGCGCTTCCATTTTTCAAAATTATTTTCATCATTTTGAACTAGATCTAGGGAATCTTTGGCTTATAACATCTTTTTTTGTAGGTATTGATTGTCCTAACACTTTTTTTTGTAGGTTCATCCATCATTTATATGGTTAATATAGGTGCTTTTAAAGGTTTGTGAGACTAAGTTTTTATACAAGCACTCTAGGTCACCTAGGATCTTCATCATTTCAAGCTCATTTTCGTTACATTTGGGAGCATATGTTGGCTCAATATTCATGTTTATAGGTCCACCATATGTTCATCTAACCATTTCCCCATCTAGGTTGCAACAAAACTTCATTTTTTGACCTCCAAGAGTCATTTTTTGGCACTTTCTACAAAATGGCGCCTAAGTGAAAAATTGTGGTGCCTCTATTAAAAATTGTGGTGCCTCTATTAAAAATTGTTGTGCTTCTATTTTAGGGGACATATTTTTGGGTTTATCAAGTTTTTGTGGCATTAAAAATTTCATTTTTAAGTCATTACATGTACTTTTAGGCTATTTTCTCAACTGGGTATCTGATAAACATCAGTTTTTCACCTCTGAAAGCTATCTTTTTGGCCCATTTTGCAAAACTATCCCTCTATTCATATAATGGCACCTCTGTTTTAACATAAGCATAGCTTTATCTACAAAATTTTTTTTGGGTTTTAGAATGAATCTTTAGGTCTTCTTTCAGTTGTTCTTTGTATCTAATCTTTGTTTTTGGACACTAATGCATGTTACAAGTCTCTAAGGCTCATTTAAGGCACAAATCATCACATATATATGCTTATCTTCATGCTAACAATATTTTTCTTTGATCATCTTATCATCTAATCACTTGTTTTTCAGCTTGAAATCAATTTTTAAAGGAAAAATCATAAAACTACTAATAATTTCTTGCAAATTCATTTGTCCAAGGCTTTCTTTTTTTCTACTAATCTAGGCACATTTCATTTCTTAAGGTTAATGAAATTTTGTTTGATGTTTCTTTGAGTGAGTGGTGTGTGTGCTCTCTCACACCTAGTGTGATCTTGAGGATCCAAAACATCACTTACTCTTTTTCTTTTTCTTTTCATCCCAAGGAACCCAACATGTGTATGCTCTCCCCTCACACTTCGTACGATCTTGGAGATAAAAAACACTTGGATCATTCCTTTTAGGGGGCCTACCTAGGGATTTCATCACCCTAGGGGATGACTCCAACTCCCATGTTCTGGTGGAGTATAAAGAGTAGGAGGTGAAAAACCCACCTCTTGGAAGTGGAATTTTTTCAATTAGGCTAAGCCTCCAAGAACTTTATAGCTTGGAGAAGTGAAATTGGAGATTGGGTTACCCTCTCCTCCCAACTATTTGACATTGTTCCCTTTCATCTATGTATTTTGGCCTCACGTACCCTTGAGGTATATAAAGGACTCCCTAGCAACCTTGTGTATCCTAGATTAAGACCTTTTGATCATAGCTTAGTGTGGTGCAAGGGATATAGATCATACCCTGAAGTTACTCACCATGTATTCCCTTAGGTTGAGATAGAAATCCTTGTGGATAACTATGATAGTTCCCAAGGAGAGAGAGAAGGTGAGCCCATTGGTTTCTGTTGACAACCCTATGCCACTAGATCTCTAACTATTCGCCTTCGCGAGAAAGGGTGCTCCAGTGAACCACCCAAGTATCAAGGAGTATTAACCCAAGCTTTCTTGTCTTGCTTGGGTGGTGGGCCCACATTAATCTATAATCCCACTTGAATAATTTAGGCTTGTGCAAGTGTTTGAAGTGTCTTCTTCTGAAAAAACTAGTGGAAAACAAATTGGCCAAGTGGCTGAGGATTGAACATACATTGTGAAAATCCCAAACTTGGCCACTTTTTTTGTGTGCTTTCAATTCTATCTTGTAGTCAAGCAAGCAAAACCTTCACCCCATCCCAACCACTTCTTCCTAACCATCCTAATCATACCATATTTTCCATCCTAATCATCCCATCCTAATCCACTATTTTCATCTTAATCACCCCTTCTAATCTAATCACCCCCCAATCTCATCATAACCATCCCTTATTATCCTTAACATTCATTTTGATCCTATTCCCCCTTCTTCTTAATCACCTTATCCTATTCATCCCATCATAATCCTCTACAATCATTCTAATCATTCATCTTGTCCAAATCATCCCATAATCTATATCCAATCCATCCTTAATCCTCCATTTAGGACCCTAAGACTAATTTTCCTAATCATTATTCTAATAATCTTCTATAATCCCTATCTAATTTAATCATTAATATTTGTCCTAATATCCTCTACCCACCATCATCCTTAATCCATCCATCATTATCATCCTCAATCTTCATCCTTCATCATCATATTAATCCAATCCCCCTTTCTAACTTAATACTAGTTTAACCAAATCCTAACCTAATCCACCCACCCCTCATCAAAAATCCAATCTTCTATTATCCATCTATCCATCTCAATAAAGCATCTAATCCCCATCCTTAATCAAAAATCATCACTTGAATATCAAAATTTGGTTAAGGAGTTAATGTCCTTCATAACTCATATCTTTTCATCATCATCCAAATCCTTCATCTAAGGATCCTATCCTAAATCCAATATCATCCATTTCAAATCTTATCCCACAATAAAAAATTGAGACCTTAATTTTATTTCATCTTTAATCCAAACTTTCTTAAGAACATTAGGTTATCTTAACTATAGTTATCAAATCCAATCAACTCTTTCTTAGGAGCATTAGCCTATCCTAAGTATAGAGAATCAACCTTAATTAAATCAAATCATCTTAAGGTCTTGACATTTGATCCCAAGTCTAATCCCATCCTCCATATTCATCTTCATATCTTATTCTTCTAATCACCCATCTTGTCCTAATCATCCTCTAACATATACCCAATCCATCCCTAATCCATCCTAATCCAAAATCAATCCCAAACTTTCCTCCTTCAATCAATACTCTTCCATGTCTAATCATCTAATCTATCCTCCATACAACCCAATCTATCCTAATTCACCTTCATCCATTCCAACCCAACCCAACATCATGGACCCATATCCTAATTCCTATGATGATAGTGAGAATATTGTGGATCACCTTGAATCCATGATCATTAGACAACATTCTCCAAGCTTCCACATCCAATCACCCATCCAATTTTTGGGCCCTCAAACCCCACCCACACCCTCATCACCCATATCATCCTAATGGGATCCCATCACCAATCATCTCCTCATCCACTACTTTAATAATGGTAAGGATTCCATGCCTAGATATCTCCTTGGAATTGGTGCTAAACTTCCACCTCCCCACCTTCATCCAATGCCAACCCATCCCCTCTTGCTTACCACTCCCCTTCCTTTGACAAGGGAGACAAGCCTTTAGCTAAAACTCCCCATCCCAAATCCCCATCTCCAAATCCTTACAATCCATATCACCTCAATCTTACCAATCAAATTCACCCCATATCCCTCTTAATAACTTCCTCCAAGGACTATTTACAAAGGTGGTTAATTCCCCATGCAAAAACAAAGTTTTTCAATATTCCCATTTCATGTATCCACCTTTATCACCTCCACATCTAAATAAATCTCACTCTCCTAAGTCTCATGAATCATCTATTACTCCATTTACCCAAGTTGAACCATCTATCCAAACCTCCTCCCCCATCACACCATCCACATCAAATGAACCATGTCCATCTCCTAATCCAAAGCATGCTAACATAGATCCCCCTCTATATAAAGATCAATAAATACCTTTTCCTTCATGTAATGATCCTCTTACATCTCATAATCCCATTTCTAATCAAGAAACACATATCCTTTCCATCCTATCTAATACTTTCCCATATCAAGATCCAAATACACCTTCCACTTCATTACATGATCCCTCTCTAGATCAAGATCAAAGTACACCCTCCACCCCATCTAATAATCCTCTCCCCTCCCATAGTCAAAACAACCATCCCACTCCATGTCATGATCCCCATCCATCTCCTAACCAAGAGAACACTACACCATCCACCCCATCTGATGATCTCACCCCAAGTCAAGATAAAAGCATCCCCTCATCTCCATGTCATGATCCTAATCCTCCACAAGATTCCTTCACCCCCATGTAAGATACCCATGAACCCAATTGCTATCAATTCAGTTATTCCACCTTCATCCAAGATGGTTTACTCCAAGATCCTATCATTTCTTCCATAACATATCCCCCTCACAATGGACTCGCATCTTTCTTCCAAAATAATAAGTATCCCATTGGCAAAAAGATTTGTCAAACCATGCATTACCAAGAAAAAGGGTTAGGCATCCATCAGAAAGTCATCTTACAACCTCTTGATATCAAATAAAATCCAAGATATCATGGCCTTGGATACAAAGCTCAAGATGTTGGTACATCTCCCATCCATTATAAATCCCAAATCCCTCCATCTAAACCCAAATATCCACATTCCCCATCCTCAAAATCTATCTTGGGCCCTTATGTTCCAAACCCCAAATCCTCACCCCTTCCATCTATTTTTGGTCCCTATGTCCCAAAACAAAGTCCTTCATCCCCTCCATCCATCTTGGGTCCCTACATTCCACCTATCACTCCTATTCCAAAATCCCATTATCCTCTCTATCCATCGTGCCTCATATCCAAAATCAAGATCAACCAAGGCACACATCTTTGAAATCCTTCCAACATACTTCTTACTCCAACCCATCCATAATATATCCACATCATTCATATCCATCCACAAATTCCATTTCTTTTGGAAGTAATTTGGATGCCAAATATAAAATGCATAAAACCAAAAATCCACAAAAATAAAAGGATCAACATGTGCCCTCAAAAAGACATGCAAAAACCAAGAAAAATATGATCCAAAATCAAAAATCCCAAAGGCCACAAAGGCCCATGAAGCAAAAATCAAAAACCATGTGAATTCCAAAAATTCTCATTGAATCAATGCATCCCAAAGAAAAATCAAAATTGGAATCCAAACTTGCTTTTCCAAAAGCTTCATTCAATCCTAAGTATTTCACCCCATCTAATAATCCTTCATCACCTCCATCCATTTTGGGTCCTTATATCCAAAATCTACATCCACTCCTCCATATAAACTTTAAAATCCAAAATCCACTTCTCTTCCACAATTCCACCACCCTTCAAGGCGTGTGCCAATGTTGATCTTTCCAACATTTCCATCCACTCATCCACATGTATTTCACCAACCCATCCACTATCCAACATCCATGTTCCATCCTTCCATCCCTCTTATCCAATCCTTTGCATAAATCCATATCCCTCTCCATCTTTCAATCCATCTTATCCCCCTTACCATCATTATACCACTGTCTATGAGCATAATAGCACATAATCAAGGGATACCATCTATTGAACTAGATGCTTGAGTCCTTCTTCCCCTCCCCTTTCACTTCACACTTGGGGGAAAGCTTTGTGCATTCCACATGTCTTATCCACATCCTCCACTACCATTCATTATCTATCCATCATCCTATCTAAATCCATCCTCCCCTTCCCTTTTTTGATCTTGAAAAAGTTAAGGATCTACATGAGCATCACATACTCCATCTCCATTATCCCATCCATATCATCCATCAATTATCCCTCATCTTATCCAAATTCATCTTTCCTTCCCAACTTGGATCTTGATAAAGATCCTAGGGATCAAGCATCCATACATCCATATCTCATTCACTTAATCTTTATTATCATATCCATATCTTCCATCCCATATCCTATCTCCATCCCCCTATCCTAGCCTATTCATCCTCTATTTTCATCCTTGGTATTTATATGAATATGGGGAAAAATATCAATGCATACTTTGGACAATTCCATCATCACTCTTACTTCCATCCTTGTCCTTTATGCACTACCCTTCCATCTCCTACCACTATTCTTCCATCCATGGTTGCACTACCTGTAGTGTGGAGTATTTTAGTCCATTACAACTAGTCCTTAGGACTCCATCCTCCTATCCTTCATCCACCATCCTCTTATCTACCATCACCTACCTTCCATCTACTAAACCCATTTATCTCCTATCCACATAATCCATTATCCTCCCATCCTATTCCTAAGACTTGGTTCTCCTTTATCATTAGATCCCATCCATTCCTCTATCCTAATCATCCTATCTTCCATTTAGTTGTATCTTATCCATCCATCTATCCTTCAAATCCAATCACTCCCATCCAATTCCTATCCAATGCAATCAATCCTAATCCATGCAATCCAACCTTGCAATCTAGCACATCATCCTTAAGCAATCCATCATCTTATTCTAAATCAAGCTCAAATATTTTGATCCACTTTAATCTAACTATCTGTAGACCCTAAATCTGCATTTTGCTCAAAAACAAACTAGCATGAGTATTGTTAAATCAAGAAAAATAGATATAGAATCCATATGAAATATTGAATCATGCTTCATAATGCAATCCAAACAACAAAATATCAATTAAACTAAATGAAAGCACAAAGAAGAAAGAATCCAACTCTATCTCATATTGGATTGGTGTCACATGTGCTAGTGACCCTTTCCCAATCCTTGATAAAAAGCTCAAGATGATGAAATGCTATGAAGATGGTGGAATGATGATGAACAAGATCAAATCTCAAATGAAGAGAGTGACCTTGCATGAAATTGTGGAGATTGTGAAGGATTTGCTCAATGTTGAAGCCTCTATTTGAAGATTTCAAATGCTAAGATTGTTGAAGAGGGACCAATGTGGGACTAAAGATTAAGCCAATGATAGGATGACACTTGTCATTATGTGAGTGGTCAATGGTGTGCAAGATTTGGGAAGAGTGCCCAAGAGGGGGAAATTTTGAATTCAAATTTGCAATAAATTTTGAGAGGGGGACAAGAAAGAAGAGCAATAAATGCCCTGTTTGACTTGTCATGTTGAAAGAAAATGAGGTTTTAATAAATCAATAAAATTGATTTATTGTGCAAGTGGCTAGATCTAGATAATGCAAGTGGGATGGGATTAACATTAGATTAGGATTAGATGATGATTATGCTGATTAATGCTGATTAGATGATTTGACTTTCAAGACTTTGATAATTGATTTATTTAAATCAGAAAATGATGGAATATGATTTAGAATTTGATTTAAATGAAGTCCTGATTTATTTAATTTAAATGGATGATGCAAGATGAAGGTTGAATGATAATGTTTATTTGATAAATGAGATTATTTAAAGTGATTAATTTGCCTAATGTAAGAGCTAATTTGACTGAATCCGATCGAATGCATAATGTAAAATTTGCATGTCTACACTATCATCATAGGGATGCATCCTTCCCAATCCAATCATCATCATCAATCAATCCATCAATTGGTTTTTAGCTTTACTTGGAGTATAGTCCTTGTTTTCTTTTAGTTTGTTGTACATGCTTGCTTGTTTCTTGTGTATTTTATCATTATTTGCATTTATGAATGGTCTTTTTCACTCTATTTCCATAGGGGAATCATTGTATTACATATCATGGTGTCATAAGGCATATGTTTTCACTTGACCTTTTGATCACGTACTTGGCACATTTTCATCTTGGTTCCTTATACCTTGGTGCATAGTGTCAAGTACAATATAAAATCTAGGTTGCTCTTATCATTGTAGCTATGATGATCATCCATCCTCCCTCTCCATCCATGTCTTCATCATCCTTATCTTCTTCCATCCACCTCATTTCCCTTTATATTTTCATTCTTCATCCTTTAGACCTTGCATCCATTTTGAGAGCACATTCATGTTCTCCTAGCCCACATGTCCTATTGAGGGGGCATACCATTACCTCCTCCTTATCCTTCCTAGTGACTGGGGCATCATGCTTCTAGTCCTTATCCCTTTCCTAGCCACTATGTTTTATTCTTCTTTGAAATGGTGTTGCTTCTTTTAGTCACAACATCATCTCAAAGAGGGGAAAAATGTAGACACCTAAAATGTGACCTTACCCAACTACACCTCATTTTAGCCTATCCTAACCTATTAATTAAATAAGTACTTGTTATTTATTTAATTAATTCCCCATTTACCTTTTATCCACCACCTTTAATTAAATAAATCTACATTTATTTAATTAAAGTTAACCCTAAGTTACCCTTATTCCTCTAAATCTCCTAACCTTTCTTAAGTTAATTAATCCTTAATTAGTTGGCTTTATCCCTTTCCTAATCATCATTATCCCATTCTCCATCTTTTAACCCCACCTAAGTTAATAAACTCTTGGTTTATTAACTCAACCTATCCTCATTAAATTAATTATCCTCATTAATTAACCCTTGATTAGTTGATCTAACCCTCATCATAATCATCATTATGATTATTTCCTAATTTTAAATTCCTACATATCACCTACCCCCACTAATCTCTTACACAAGCCACCCTATGAGCCACCCTACCTCTTACACAAAATTTAATGCCTCTCTTCCCAATGTGTGCTCACACATGTGTGAGCAGACCTCTCCATTTTATCCCTCTCCATCTTGTGACACTTGTCACAAGGCTAATCAATCCTCACCCTTGATCCAAACCTCACCTTCTCAATCAATCTCAACCCTCCATTAGCCATTCAATCTTAACCATTGATCCCTCTCACCAAAACTCTATATAATGAGGCCTTGGCTCTCATTTATCATAACACATTCTCCATATCCACATGTTGCTCAAATCCTCATCAAATTCATCTATATTCATACCATAATCATGCTAAAATTATGAGCATCCACATCTCTTCAATCATTGGAGCAAATTTGCAAGATATGGGTGCAATCTTGTGAGCTCAATCCATGAAGAGGAATGAGCTATGAAGGTATAATGTCTTAGTTTTTATTTCTTATGTATTTTCATCTATTTCTATCATTTTTCCTTCTTACTCATATTTACCTTCTTCACGTGTGAATTTTGAAAGTGCTATGTTCTGTATTCTACACCAGCCTAGTAATAGTAATTCCTCCAACTATATTTTTCATTGTAAGCTTGACCAATCAGCAAAGAGCTTAGCAGCAAATTTGTCAGAATCTTTGTTGTCACTTGTAGAGGAGTTACCATTTATAGCTACCTCAAGTGAATATTCTATTCAAGGTGTTTGACCGATATGGATAACATCCTCTACTTCCAAGCCTATTTCATCTAAACATTTGTTATCTTTTGTTGTCCTAACTGTTTCACCTTTTTCCTTATTACCTCATCCTCATTGGTAGCTTTTTTGCCACTTTTGGCTACATATTTTTCTTTCTCATCCTTTGTATGTGCACTGTAGTGTGTGGTGTGTTCACTTGATTATGTAGATGATTCTTCTTTGCGGGCATTCAAATAGCCCTAGATTTGATTGATTATGTCTTCACATGATAAACAAGTAAGTTTTGAATGAGGTGCATTGTGCACCCTACACCACCCAAATAGCAGAACATCTTCCAAACATAGCCCTCCTTCACTACTTAGCTGATCTTTGACTAGCCCATTGAAGGCCTCAACTGCAACATTAGAAAATTCCTCTTTTGTATGCATAAGAGCTAAAGGTTTATGTACTTCCCAGAAGAAAATTTTCCCCTGCAAAGCCATGTCCATTCTATCCAAAAAGGTTAGGCATTCTAGCTCATTATGCCTACAGGTGTTATGAATTCTACATTCATCTGATAATGCAAGATGATACAATTTCTTGTGATATAATCACTTATCCAGAGACTCATGAAGCTAAGCAATATTAACTAGAGGTCGATGCCCATCTATCTTAGCTTAGATTTTTTGTCTTGATTTTTTTTTTCTAAATTTTTTGAATATAATGAGATCTAGCATATCTCATATTTGTTGATGAAGGCTCATTTAGCTCCCAAATTTTTTTATTTACACTCAACCCTCCTTCTAGCACTAGTTTTCTTGACGAGTGTTTTTGCACTGCACAACACAAATATAACACAAGTGTCCTATTTCTCTTGAAAGGTAACTTACTTTAGAAAATTTCATAAAGTAACCCCAAGGTCTCTAATGTCAAGTCTTGACAATGCAAAAAATAGCTCATTTGATGATGTGATTTGCTATAAATCACAAGGGGCCTTACAAGTTAACAATGTTGAAATCACATAGGTTTGTAACAAAATTTTTAGAAGTTTGAAGGGCTATAAATGCAAGTTTAGAATAGAAACCTGAAACTCACCTTAAATCATCAAATATGACCATATAGTGATGTAATTTTAAAAATAATTTAGATTTTAAAAGAAATGTCAAAAGATGTAAGGGTTAAAGAGTTATTCTAATTTTGAAATCTAGGAACATCAACAATAATAACAAGTATTAAGGTAGACAGACTCCCAAAACCAATTTTTTCTTAACCAAGAAATTTCTACAGTGTCACAAAACCTGTGCAATCTCCTAATGTTATCTTTAGATTTTCAGACTGTAACATTGATACATAAAGCATGAACATACACAATTGAACTAGAGTGCAGTAAAAAATAAGATTAGACTAGCTTTACACAGTGACTTATCATCAATAAACCACCAAAAGCATAAGTTGGAAGTGTGTAAAATACCTTAACAAATAGTCACCATTAGAACTGTTCATTAACTAATTAGTTGGAAATAAAATTGAACTATAAATAAATTAAACTAAAATAAGATGAGGAAACTGAATCACATGCACACATTAAAAGAAAACACAAAGAAATCACCCAACTTCAATGCTTTCTTCTATATTGCTTCAAAATGTAATTATACAACAACTCATCTCTATTTTCAAATGAGGGGATGTCCCTATTTATAGCTTTTTCAAAACCCAAATAAATGGCCAAGATGTATTTGCATCCAATGGCCCAGATTTACTATAGCTTAGGGTTTACATCCTATCTAATGCAAGTACAATATTTCTCAATATAAAATTGGTTCACATGTGAACCTAGAAAAGTGTACAATGTCCTTTAGCTTATTTTATATTAAAGAAATATCAAAAAGAGACCCAGTGTACACTTTGAGGTAGTTATTTTGTCCTTTAGCTGGAAATTATAAAAATTTATCTTCTATTATAATATTTCCAGCTTCTTTCTGTACAATGGCATATTGGAAAAATTTCTTCACAACCTCTAAAAGCTTGGCATTATCTAGGAAATCCGACCTAATAATTTCGAAGTCCACCATCTTGAATTCTTCCATTAATGCTTCATGTTTCCCTACATAGTAGCTTCTTCTCTTGATCACTCATTCAACATGGGTGAAAACTCAAGCATCAAAATCCAAGGAACTGCCTAGTCGACCTTTCAAAATGTTGCTTAGTTGTCAAGTACGGATTCTTAGACAAATAAAGATTAAAGTTGCACCCAAATTCATCCTTCACACACATCCATAAATAGATCCCTCCTCTTAAGGCACGATTCCTATTGGCAAGTATCTCAATCATAAGCATATCATACCTACATAGCGTTAAACAATTTAAATCAATTAAAATTTAAATCTAAATATTTAAATGTTTAGTATCATGGGTAAATCAATAATAAATATTGTTAATAATAAAACTTTAAATTTACCCATAATTACCATTTAATCATAAGGGTGACATTATTATAAAACTTTACGTATTTAGCTTTAAATGATTCCCATGATTATTTAAATCCCCATGCCAAATGATTAAATGAAGGTTAAATTCACACTTGTGTTTTGGGGCATCCACTCCTAACCACTTATGTGTGCATTCATGCGATTAAAATATCTCCCCCCTTTAAGCTTATAGTCCATCCCGTGAAATGACTAAAGGGGAAACTAAAAGATCTAACCACTCTAACATTCTCATCTTGAGAGAAATCACGCCTTTCAAAACATCAAAATATTGCCTCTTCGAATTATCTAGTGATCCTGTCTCAATTCATGCAACTTACACCACCACAAGCTCTTAAAAATGGGGAAATAAGTTTAGCAAAAATATGAGGTAGTTGGGCTATTGTGAAAAGAGAGCGTGTGGGTGCCAAGTAGGTTGAAGCCAAAAGAATAGAGCGAGAGATCGTGGCTTCCACGAGGAAGCCTCCCGCAAAAATGGGATGCGAAAAATGTTGTGCAGGATGCCAGTACAAGAAGGCCAAAAAGTGGTGCAAGTGGGTGTGGCTTTTGCAAATGAAAACTCCATAATACATAAACATTACCAAACTCACAACCGTTTAAAAATCTCACAAATATCACTCCTATCACTACTCAGCTTCGATCATTTAGTACTGGTATTCACCGTATTTATTTTGTGCAACCCTCATCAATCAATCTATTCCAAACAACCTGCAAAGCCAAAAGATGCCTCACATATACAGCATGGGCCATGACAGAGTATAAAAATGATAGCATTTTCTTTAGAATAGTCATGACCTCTAAGTGATTCGCATCATAATAAGCCTAAATTGTGCAAATAATCAAAAGGAATTCTTATCGTTTGCATAGGCAGGTGAATTAACCTAGTTCTCCTTTAAAAACCAACTTCTACCCACCTAAAATGAGCCTGCAGCCACTAAAAGAATACAATCTTGTTCTCAGATCTGAACATCCAAAATTTGCTAATATGGCATCCAATCGCCAAATTGATCTCCTCATGGTGAAAAAAAGTCTCAAAGCCATGAATCCTTTTGTATATATAAATCAAGTGTTACATGATGGAAACCAAAGAGTCTGCGTCATAGGTACCTTCAAACTAAACCCGTCCACTTGAATGATCAAGTTTTAATAATCCTACCAACTCCCTCACCACTGTGCATTAAAGATACATGATATAATGAAAGAGGACGAATGCAGGGATACGAAGGCATGGGAATTGTCCGCCTATGATTCTCTCGTCGAGCTTTCCTTTACCGAATAACACGCGCTTCACACAAAATGGGCTCCCAAGTCATATGAACTGAAATAATTGTATGCAAACCCAAATCTTCCATGAAAAGACTGAAAAAACACAAACACCAACCCCATGGAAGAACAATGTGTGGGATATAAATGCATGTTTTATCTCTGTCCATCTCATTAAAATCTGCAATGATCATTAGCTCCCCCCATAAAAGTAACCAATTTGCTTTTCTTCTAATGACATCAATTCAACTCTCATACATTGATTAGAATGTAACTTTGCAATCATCTGTCATTGAATCTCATGGTTTGATTCTTACTTAAGCCATAGTCATTGAAGATAGACTTGAAATGTGGCGCTTTCTGCACACAATTGAAAAGATGTAGGAAGTGATAGATTGAGACTTGGAACCCATTACTATGAACTAATCATTGTGAAATAATTTAGACTCCTGGTAGCTCGTTATTATGTGTTGCACATATAAGACCCATCGAGTTGGTGAGAACCACCATAAAAGATGAAGGACATCTTCATTATTAAACCACACATTGATGTGCCTAGAAGAAACGACTTGGTGGAAAATGCTTTGCGGAAAACCAACAGGTAACTAACATGCAAAAAAAACAAAGTGGAATCCATAGTGGATAAGCCAAAAAAAATGGCATCAGAGATAGTTGCTTTCGTAGCATGACCTCCACAAAAAGGAAAGAAGGAAATGGAATGCAGGAGGCCGATGTGGAGATGTCGTGGAAAGGGGCTGCTTGGATGGCATTGTATGGACGGAAGCCCGCATGATAGCTTTCGCACCCAGAATTCTCAATATACTTCATAAACATAATAAATCAACCCAAATCATATAAGCTTAGCCTTAAAATCATCAAACACATCAACGTAAACACCCAAAGCATCAAATTTTCCAATTTTAGGAAATGAGAGAATCTAAATGTGGAAGTTGGAGGGTCTAGTTCTGGTTGATGGTGTACCCACACAAAATTCCCTCAAAGCCCAAATACTTAGCAATTTTGAGTTTTATCAATTCAAACATATGGAAAAATGAAGGTACTAAGGCGTGGATCCCAACAAACTTTCAATTTTCAAGCCATGGACAATGCGGAAAATGGAATGTGGAAGCTACAAGTTGGGAAGCTAGACAAGTCTACACCATAAAAATGCCATCAAAGGCCTTGGCATTTTCACGACAACTTCTACATGAAAAGTTATGCTAAGCCAAAACTCTTAGCAATTTTGGGTTTTATCAATTTTAGCACATGAAAAAATGCATTATAAGAGTGCCTAGACATATTTTTTTGATGATTTTACCTTTTTCAAAAAATGCAGAAATTTGGATTGCGAAATTCAAAGGATCTAATGCCGATGCAATGGAATTCCGCAAACTGCATTCCGTAGATGGCATCCCGCAATGAGATTTCTGCAATATCTAAACACTTACCAAATTTGTCTCAAACATCTTTGGTTGCATGTGAAAACATACATTTTATAGGCACTGGATGTTAAAAACTCAATTTTTGCACCCCTTTTTTGAAATATGGAGATTTGGACTGCAAAAGCCACAAGGACTGGCATCAACGCAGGAGACCCCAGCATCCGCATGACAACTTCACGCATGAAAATTTATGTAACTCAACTTGAGCAGATGGGATTTTGGTAGACCCTTAAAACCTCATGGCGACATCCAAATTCCATAAGAAACTTTGAGCAACAACTCAAAAAAAAGGCAAAAGTGAAGCAAAAGAAAGGGGGTTCCTACTTTCAGCAAAGCGTGTGTGCGAAAAATGCATGACAATTAGTTACATCAATAAATCTTATAGTAATTCCACTTCATATCATTTCCTAAATCAAATCCATTTTATAATTTTTTAGGGACCAAATTTCTACATCTTCAACTTATATGTCAAAAATAGAAATATTTTATCCCTAAGATACACCATTACTTCATCTTCAATCATAAACTATTTATATATACTTTTATCATTTTATTTCTACTTATATCTACCTATGGTCCCTCAGCACACACACCTTGTTCGAAATGGGGACCCTCTTTTCTTTCACCTTTCTGGGTCCTTTTGTCACCGCCTCATTTCGCGTGCCCCATTTTGGTCACCTTGATGGTCAGCGTACCTCTAAACTGTCATCTTAAATTGACCATGTTTCATCCCCTCCATCTTAGTTAAGTCTTGGTGCCTTCTGGATCTTTCCTAGCAGTTTGCTTCTGTCAGCAGCCTTGGGGCTTGGCAGGCCCACCTCACCGGGTTTCCCTGGCTGGGTTTCCTCTAGGTGTTCGCCATTCCAAAATAGTGGAAGGCTTCCGCCCTCCCGAGCCCTAAGGCCCGGCTCCTTCTTTGCCACCCCATTTAAACTTGTGAAAAAAATGGACTGCTTTTGCCCCTCCCGGGCCCGCATCCCTGGACTCCCATATCTGAAACTCTATGCTGACTTCGCCATTCTCGATGGCCAAATTGCAACGACACTCCACCCTCTAGGCCCCTAGCTACCCTTCGCCGATAGCTTCTGAAATGAACTTGGAAGCGGCTGCAAGACCACATCTTTCCTAATCCCAGGCCCCCGTCATCCCGCTGCCGTCTGGGATTTAAACTCACCAACCCTCCTATCCTCCTTATGAGAATTAAGTGAGGGTATTAAATTCTAAATGGGGTATAAATACCTGGCCTAACCTGTAATTTTCACATGTCAAGTTTGCGAGAGGAGTTCAAAGCTGAGTTTGAGGAGTCCAATGTATCCATTGACTGCCACCCTCACACTCGTTGTCATCATTTGGCCATCCTTAATGGATTTAGCAACCTCTTCCATGGGAATTTTGAGGTATGTTTGTCATCCACCCTCCCGAGAGGTCTTTTGTGAATTCACGCTTGCAAGGTTAAACAAAATGGGCTAGAAATGTGCACTAAATTAATAAAGGAGGACAACACATAAAAAACCCATGAATTCAAATTCTTGAAACCCTCCAAAACACCCAAAAAATTTGAAGTCAGAACTAGGTGTTGTCACGGTTGTTCTTTGCGCAGGGAATTTGTGCCCTCCAAAATCATTCCAACCCACTGTCGTTGATATTTTACAAAACAAAACAAACTTTCCAAACGGTGAGTTGCCCTCTCGGGCCCGAGACCCCCGATTTTCATCAGCCGTTAGCCGTGGGATTTAAGCTCGACAAACTTGAAATTTAGCCTATGTTTTGGATTCTCAGGCCTGAACCCCTGGACTTCCATGTTCGGCACTCCGCAAAGTTCTTGGCCATTCCAAAATGGCAGGGAGAACCCATCCACCCGAACTCCAGGGCCCACCTCGCCTTTCGCCATTCGGAGTTAAACTCAAAAATAAACTGACCGAACACGTCCCCGAGTCCCGGTCCCCAGATGTCCATCTGTAGAGTTCTATAATGTCTCTGTCATTTCAAATGGCCACCAAACGACTTCCTTCCACCTCCCGGGTCCGAAGCCTTCATTTACTGCGAAAACTAATGAACATCAAACCTTGGCGTCCATACCCTTGTCAGGCCCCGACCACCGGGATTTCATTCCCTTCCAACCGGCATGCAAAGGAAAAGCTGCCTCACCTTCCTGACCTTCGGGTTCCACCCTCCTATTTTCCAAGAAACTTAAAATCTGGCAGCCAAGTTTGATGTCAGGCCACTCCCACCGGATTTCCACGCCACAACCGCCATTCCAAAATAGCGAAACCCTGACAGCTTCCCGCCCCTTCAGGCCTGAACACCTTGAAGCCGAAAGTGAAAATCGGCCATCTTTTAAGCTCACGAGTCCTAGACCCCAAAGTTCCAACCCCAGAACTTCATTTCTTCCTGGTTGTTTCAAACAGCAAAGTACCGACAGCTTTCTGGTCTTGTACCTTCAGGTGCTCCAAAAGTGATCTAAATAACCTCAAATTTGAAAACTAATATCAACCCACGTGTTCAAATTTGACCCTCTTTGACACGAGCCTTTCAAACCATCAAAATATGAACACAAGAGAAATCACTTGGACTACCCTTCCCTATTCGCCCTTTCAAAACAACATTCTTGCTGGGGAGATCCATCCCCCTGGGCCCGGTTTGCCCAAAATCCCTCCAGAAAATGGCTAATGGCATCTTGAAGTAAAATTTTGATTTCATGAATGATGAATTATCTGATTAGATTTTGCTTATGGGATTTCAACTAATATTAATGCTTTCATGATTGGTTGAACTCATTATGTCTCTGTTTGCAAGATATATGGAATCGAGTGTAGGACCCTCAGGGGCAACTGCAGAGAAGGACAAAGGAAAGAAAGCGAGCAAGACTCCTCATGGAAAAGAGGACAAGGACCAAATGAAGTACCAGTTCTAGGGTGAACCTCTACATTCAAAAATCATCACCGACTGGAAGGAGATCATAGACACCAATATCGGCCACATCAATATTGATGAATTTAAGCAAAGGGTTAGGATCCACCCAAAGACTGATAATGTGAAGTCAATCAGACAAAGTGGAATTGGAAAATTTGTAGTCTTCCCTCCATCCCTCGTAACCCCTGAATTGGTCATGGCCTACCTATAGGCCTATCAGCCATAGACACAAACCATTCTTGATAGAGATAGGAACATCCTTGTTGATATGTCGGCTGAAGCCATTACTAGAACTTCCCACATTCCCACATTTGAAGAGATGGAGATTCCCACCATGGAGGAAGGTAACAAAACATGGGATGAGGACCCTATGGGCTGCCAAAATTTAATAAACCAATACTGGCCTAAGGAGAAAAGGGGCAGCACTGCAAAGGTGCCTCAATAACTCTTTTGCAATGATTTCTATGAGGACTACCATGACCTGGTAACCATGTTGAGCAGGGTGATGGGCCTCCCTACTGGTGCATTTTTCCAATAGTGGATAGTGTATTTCATTGAACAGATCCTCCATGGGGATGAAGATGTCACCACAAAAGCCTCCTACTAGGGAGGCATCATAAGCAACCACTTCCACAAGTAGTTTATGAATGTGAAGAAGGGATCTCAGTTCTACATGACCTCCTATTTGGTCTACTCGTTGGTTGAGAAGAGGTAATATAGCATACTATTTGTGGCACCCGATGATGAGCCAGGTCAAAGATTGAAGGTACATGATAGATATCCCCAACTATAGTTTAGGAACTTCAAGAAGGAGTATTGCAGGGTGAATGATGCCTTCATCGGCCACATCATTAGGTTGCTCAGAGGGGATTTTGAGAGAAGGGTCTCTCATAGTGGTCGGGCATTCTTGAAGCAATACGCCTTCTTATTTTTATAGTACCCCAAATTCACATATATTTGTGCCTAGGGTTTCACAAAAAGATCGAATAAGCTGCCCCAGTACCCCAATGACTAGATTATACTATTAGAACTCTCCCGACAGTTGTAGCATGTGCATTCAGTCCTCGGTAGTAGACATTTGCTAGGGATCCCCTATCCCTTAGCCTTCGGTCAAGGAATGTACAAATTATAAACTTCCCAGTGTGCTAGGAATTTTGAGAAGGAATTAGCAGAGTACCATTTTCGCCTACACACTGCTTGCCCATGGGTAGACCCATATGGGCATGTAAGAAAGGCATTGGGACCAGGGTATTCCCACCTACATCACATTGAATATTTCTTTGTAGATTGTCAAGATGACAAGGAGGTGCGTGCAAGAAATTACATGCAGATGACTACGTACTTCATGAGAAGGGTGCAATTGTTTCCCATACCAGATCAAATCAAAAAAGATGAGAGCACCATCATGGATCCTAGATATAACACAGTCGCTAACTTGTCGCTACCTACAATAGATTGGGATGAGCAGGAAATCGATGACCTCAATATTGTAACTAAACCAATTGTGGCTCACACTGAAGAATGGGTTAAGGGGCAAGTAGCCTAATTAAAGCAACAAGGGGTTGTCCTGACATATGAAGGGCTCAAGAGTGAGCCTAGTGCCACGGAGGATGTCACTAATACAACTTCAATAAGCGGGACATCCAAATCTCCTCTGCTCACAAGATCAAAGAAGAGGAAAGAGATTGAAGTGGAACAGTCTCCAGACCCCAAGGTTTATTCAAGGAAAGATTCAGGAGGCTCACCCTCTAAGAGACCCAAATAGACGAAAAGCACTACAGAGTAGCCAACAATTCAAGAGGGTGAGGGGAAAATAGATCAACCAAAACCTCCTCCAGCTCTCCCTGTCTCCACCACCCTTTTTCCTATTTCCCAGGCCATGGTTGCCACATCCCCACCTACGATGGACATCTTAGTCCATCTCACCTCCTCTCCCCCAACTGGGCCCATAATAATGGTTGACTCTTCCTTTGCCACAACTACTCCACTTTCCTCCACTGCCATGTCACCTACTACATCACTCCCATTGGCAGCAGTGACAACACCAATGCCCACACTAGCATTACCGGAGGCTTTCTCATGGAACATGTAGAATGTCCCCTCTGAAATTTATCAAATCTTTCTAGATCCCACCATTCAAGCTACTTTAGTGCAGGTCCTTGCTAGTGCTACACCCTTGCAACCTCCAATGGGACTGCCAGCAATGAAAGCCACAATGTTAATTTCTTAAGAATGGGAGAGGCAGGAGAAAGAAGCCTCGAAGGAAATGGAGGAAGCTGATGAGTACCATGAATACCCAGAGTATGAACACCAAACAATTGATAGGGTGGTTCACAAAGAAGAAGAAATAGGGTCTTCTAAAAGTGGAGATGAAGAGGAGGGTACTGGTGGTAGAACCATCATACAAACCTTCGATGATGATCTTAAGGAGGAAATAGCTAGACAATTGAAGCATGATGAAGAAGAGGAAGGAAAGTCACCTCCTAGAGGAGAAAGGCAAGAAGGTGGTAGGACAACAGAAAATGTAGTTCACTCCCTATAGGGGAATAGTAGGAGGATGTGCCACCTCCTTATGAAGAAGGAAATGTAGAAGATGACAAGCCCAAGGAGCATGTGCATAAGGATGAACAAGTTGAAGAAAGGAAAGAGAAAGGAATTGAGATAGAAGAAATACCACAGGAGCAATTGCCTACTGAGCCTCCCATCAAATGTCTCATGTTCATCCAAGACTCCAACGAGGAAGAAGGATACAACACTAAAATGAAGGAAAGGGCTCCCACAGGTGAACAAATAGAGATCCAAACAAGGGAAGGTGAGGGTAATCGAGAATTTCCCAAGGGAAAATCCACTATGCCCAAATGGCTGGAGAAATAGCTTGAAAATAAGACTCCTTCCCTGAAGGATCCTAGAGAAAGACTAGAGGCTATCATGGCCCAAGCACAAATCACAACCAAAAAGGAGAAGAAGCTCAAAGTTAGATCCAAAGTAACGATGGATGCTTCTAGGTCCCGAACTGTGCAAATAGCAACGCTGGTGGTAGGCCAAGAAGGAGTAAGCTATAATATCTCCACCTTTAACTTGGAAACTGCAAGTATGGAACAAAAGGTGGAGCACCTTGAGGAGTCTATGGCTACGGTGGTGCATTTAATACAACAAGATAAAGTCTCAAAAGATGAGCTTAAAGCACAGGTAGCCGACTTGATAGCTTACATCCAACAATGGTCTTTAGCTGAAGACATGCCTATCACATCCACGGCTCCACCCTAACTATTGTCTAAGGAACAAATTGACAAGCTGGAGAAAAGAAAGAACCTAGAAAAACTACAAAGAGGTAGTCTCGGCAGGTACTATACGTCGAGAACATGGGTATCAATCAGGCTATTCAAACATCCAACAAGTTCCTGGATTTACAACAATCTCTAGAAGGCACAAAGAAGCTTTGTACCGACTTCCCTACAACATATAGGCCCATCTATCCAAAGATCGAGGCTATCCTCCGGCTACCAAAAGCCACATGGGAAAACAAGCTCACACTAAAAAGGGACAATCATTGGCTAGTGGATGTTTGGAAGTGGGACTTTGATAACAGGGGAGAAAGGTTGGAGCAAGTAATTGATAAGGTGGATCAAGATATTGAATGGGTCAAAGAAGTTGGGGGGGATTGTACCTAATATTTGAGGCTAATGATGGGATATGACATGCCCACGGTGCAAATTGATCCGAAGAAAATAAAGCCCCATTTCCAAAAAAGGATGGAAGACGGGATGTCAAATGAGATAACAATGGATTTCATGAGTTTCACCACCTGTGCCTTCGCCCAGTCGAATTTGTTTAGAGATCATGCCACCAAGTATGATGAAGACTGGAAGAGGCTTGAGGACAATTCCAAGGAATGGAGTTATCAGGTACTACGGTCTGAGATCATAGAGGTCAACAAACTCCAACTAGTAATTTTTAACTTCATGGAATATGCAACTTTGAAGAAGCAGGAAGGCAACCCTATCATCAATGAAGAACTTCTAAAGCAATAGCTACAACAAAAGGAGTAATCAGCAAAAGACAAATGCTACAGTGTTTTCACTAGAGGACGAAATAGGGATGAAGACAAAATTGTATTTTAAATTGTAATATATTGGGGGGGTAGGTAGAACCCTAGTTTGTAGTGAATCTTGGCCACACAATGAGATTAAATATTGGCCATTCATTCTACTTTTTGGGCATTATAAATAGGGGGTCTCCTCTCATTTTCAAAGGGAGTTGAGTTGTTGTAAAGACATGCTACAAAATTTTTTAATGAAAATACATTGACTTGGTGCATTTTCTGGGTTCCTCACATGTTTCATGATTCAATCTCCATTGTTAGATGCTTTATTTATATTTGTGTTTCTGTTCCAGTTATATTTAAATTGCTTGAATAAATTTTAGTAATGTTGTTTCGTGATTATAGAAATGTTTGTTGTGTTGATGCCTTCCTGGTCCATACTTTTGGCTATTTGTTGTTGGTAAATGGCTGTGTAAAGTTAGTCTGGGCTTGAATTCAAAGCTTCTCCACACTTTTATCTTTGTTCATGCATGTATATGGTGAGTGAATGGTGAAATATTTGCAGACCTTAGAAGATAGCACAAATTTCATGAGATTGTGAATGTTCTGGTTAAGTGAAATTTTGTTTGAAGGAAGGTGTCCATGGAAGGAACTCCATGATTACTGTTCACAAGTAGTTGCAGATCCAAGAACCTTCCCTCTTCCCTACTCTTTTTCCTTTTTTTAGAAACAACCTGTGCTAAGGTTCATTGCACATTGTAAAGCCAAAACTTAAGGAAACCATTGAATTTTTAGATTGTTGTCTGAACCTACAGCGAAATGCACCTTAACTCCCATCTCAGAAACTTCAAATTTTAAGATCCACCTCACATCTAGCTATGTAAGTTTTCCATATGATTACCAGCAAAATCACATCAAAACATCAACTGAGGAGTTCCAAGCAAGTCATGACCTAACACCCGAGAGACCTTGGGGATATTTTCAATAATTGGTTGTTGGAGATTTCCTTTCAAGAGAGGTAGTTCACATACGCATTGCCTGTGTTGAGAAAGTGTGCAAAAGCACCCATCAACACTACCATTATTTTTTTGTATGTGAATTCTTACTATTGTATGCATTTCCTTCATATGTTTCACAAGCTTTTTTACTTCATCATTCATTTTCTCTTTATCATTGATACATCACAATTTTGATATATTCCTTGGAATTTTTCCATATACAACTACAAATTATACTTTTCTTGTACTTCTATTTAATAAATATTATATATAAATTATACTTTTACACAAATGTCAAATCAAAATTTCTTATCTTTTCGCCAACTAAACTTCTAAGAAATTTTCTCAAACACATATGCATGACTTTTATTTTTTAATTAGTCTATAGGTAACATTTTTAACCAAATTTTAAAAAAAAATCATCAATTTAATAATTCCTTTTAAGATTACCTAGAAAACATATAAACTCTGGCAATACTCCTTGACAAACCACACAATCTTATAACTTCATATGTGGAATAAAATACATCTTAGAAAAAAATTTACAACTACAAATATAGAATCATGACCTCTTTGTGTTCTAGTCAAACCTAATATAAGATTTATATTAATATCTTCCCAAGATATTTCTCAAATAAATAATGGCTAATACAACCAAACATTATAACTAATTCACTTTGCAACTTGATATGTTATACAAATTTAAACAAATCTTATCACATTCTTAATTATCTATAAAAAGTAATATTTTCATCATCAATGTAGTTATCTTATCAATGCATGATTATCTTGCTAATCCACTACTATATTTATCTTTCATCAAATTCTCTCTCATTGAGATCATATGGTCACACAACTAGTTAGCTTTCAACATCTCATTTTACATCAAGGAATAAAGAAACCTACTTTTATCGATGCTTATCAATTATTTACACAACTTTCATGGTTCTATAAAATTAGTACCTTCTCTATGTACAAATACTTCAATTCAAATCCAATGGCCTCTAACCTAGTTTCTATTAGAAATATTTATCTCTTAACCAATGCATTTGTAACCTTATTTGAATTCCAGTTCTTATGAAAAATAAAAAAGTATAACTTTACATAAACTCGAGAAATCTCATGTGTGTATAATTTAAATTACCTTAAGTATTCATGTATTATTCTTGGTGATCTGTGTACAACACAAAATCCTTTGCTAAAATTTTTTATCTCCACTTCTTTAATGATTTAAATATCACATATAATTATTGATCATAGACTTCATATCTCCTCCATGCAACATTTAATGGTTCACTAAAGTAATTTTTTTGTTCCTCTTAACTTAATACTACTCATATTATATTCCCACATGTATCACAATCAAACGATTTAACCCCTTGTCAAATATAGTAATGTTAATACTAACTATTTTATTGCCTTCTTCTTTAGTAACTCCAAGCTTCTATTTACTCTTGACGTCATTTTAAACTCTTTCTTGTCTCTTCTCATTGTCTAAGTTAATGGTGAATAAACACTGCTAAAATTATTGATGAAATTTATATAGAAAAATTTTAAAGCATGAAATGATCTTATCTCCCCAATATTCACTATTGTATGCCACTCAACAATATTCACTATTGTAGGCCACTCAACAATTTCTATAACTTTCTCTAGATCCATATTTATCCCTTAAGTTGATATTACAAATCTTAAGTGTTATTTTTCCAATTTGCATTCAAAAATTCCTAAAAGGTTGTAAATCTCTATGCTCATAACTATAAGGAGGGTGTCCAATCAATGAGATAATAAGAAATTATCTCTTGCACTTTAGGATTTGTAGTACATACGGAGTAGATATATTACTAGGCATTGGATTCTATGTGAAATGTTATTGGCTTGTTATAATATTAAGAAGATAAAATATCCATGCATACATGACAAGGCTTATTAATATATTTGGGTCAGCCCACAATATTGTGTCCCACTTTTTGTCCAATTTGTACGTTAATATTAACACTTTTTACAAAATTTCACTTTATGAAACCTATAGAAACTAAACCATTAATAATTTAGAGATGATGTGAACTAGTGACTTGTGAGGATTTGTGTGTAGATTATAAATATATTTTTTAAAATTAAAAATAAAATGTGAATTTTTATACGTAGCTTTTAATAACTTATTTTTAATATTAAAAAACATTTTCAAAAACTAACATTTATGTTGTCACGCATAACTATTTTTATTGACAAGATAAAATTATAATTTTTAAAATATAGATTTTTAATATCAATATCTAGTGCATGGATATTTTTTATAAGTTTTATTGTGTAGTTTTTTTAATTAATTTTTGAAGTCAAAGTAATTATAATCAAGACAAAGGTGTTTGTCGTCTTGCATAACATATTTTGTATGTATTGATTTTTTTTTTTTGATGAAACAAGAACATCAATACCTAGTACACACTTTTTTTTTTGAATTTGTTTCTCTATTTTTTTTATTTTTCCACGTGTGTGAAACAAATACCTTGATGTTTAGTGAAAAAACAACATTCACAAGAAATAAAATATAAATATAATAAAATTAAAAATATTTAAAATTACACTTTTGGTAAAGCTTATAATAAGAGCTACATACTTACAAAACACAATTTCTAAATGACTTTATTTAATCCCTCAAAAGGTAAAGAAAAAGTGTTTTCTGTCAACATTTTGATAGGTTCAAAGGAGACTCCATTTTGGGTATGATTTAAGACTCAAGGGGTTATATCCAATGGGGTTTGATCTTAGGGGGTCTTATCTAACCCTCTTCAATTAAAACCCTTTAGATGGAATCTCTCAAGGCATAAATCATTAGTTTTTCTAAAAATATGTGATTTCAAGAAAAAATTAGGATGTCCCAAGTTTGGGAACCATTATTATGGGATGACCTAATTTATATTCATGTACACCTCTTATAACCTTAATTATTAGGCATGAACAATATAATTTTAAAAATTACTTATGAATCGAATTATTTTCATTCTTTAAGTATAAGTGGGTTGGGAGGTTTCCTACAAACTAATTGGTGCCTATTCAATACAATAAATTCATTATAAAGGATCATCTACATTGAGAACAACCTTTTTGGTAGTTGAAAACATGTATCACCACTTTTTAGCAATAAAACCAATAGCTATGGATCAATTGAATATATCTCTACTTAACAATTCATTATGAAACTTATGTCATTTGTTTCTATTCATGAAAAGTTTACAACATTCATTCCTTTAACATAAGCTAACATGAACTATAAAGGACATAACTATAAAAGTAAGTATCCATTCATGTATTATAACAAGAATTAAGCAGCAAAATAATAATTGGTAGACATCACTAAATCATTTTATTTCTTCAAATATATGTGCTATACAATATATAGGATTATTTCCTTGCTATTCTAACCTTTTAAAACTAAAAAAACCATTTCATATTGAAACAAAGAAAAAGGGAACCCTAGGTCCAATGCCAGGAACCTAGGATTTAATTTCTGTGGAGGTGTTGTTGTAGCCTTTTTCCTAGGTTTCATTAGGATGAAAATTAGCAAGGTGATTAAATTGAATTTTAACTATGAAGGTGAACCAATAAGACCTGGATCTACATCTTATTGAGTCTTGGAATGAATTGAAATTATTTTTTCTTGATTAACCTAATCAAACTATGTTCCCTAATACTAAAAATTTAAGATTCTGGTAATTCACAGACTGTAACAAAGATTTATAAGCAGATTTGGTAAGGCTAGAGTGTTGTGTACCTATCCTAAAAATTTGGTGTGAATAAATATTCCATAAAACCACAATAAAATCCATCTAATCATTATCACAATTCTAACTGAATCAGCAAGAAGGAACATAGAAACAAATCAATGCAACCATACACATGAACACCAAGATTTTTACGTGGAAAAACCACAATGAGAGTTAACTCACAATATATTATATATAGATATAAAATATTACAGGGCTCACTACCAGTCACTCACTATCCTTAAAAAGGCTCACTAAGTACAAAAGATGGCTAACCGCCAAGATACAAAGATAGTGGCTCACTTCCAAAATATTGAACTTATAGAATACACCTTAAATGTGCAAGGTTCAGTTCTAATGAAGCTTAGAATATGAAGTGTTACCTCACACAACAATCACTCAATAAATCTACACTAATCCACAACAGATAAAGCATTTAGGCTCAGACCTTTCTTCCACACACACTTTCACACTATTTTTCTTCTTCTTTTCTCTCTTCTTCTCATTCCTCAAAACATCTTATATATATACAAGTATATCATATTCATCAATTAGGTCGGCCTAATTAGATGAAAACAAAATAATCAAAACTCTCTTTATTGGCACCATATATGATTTAAACATTTGATCCATGTAGTGCATTATACCAAGTCAACTAACATCCATAAAACATAACTAGTCTTCATAATGTATTGCATATGCTAAGTCGGCCAAGACTAGAACAAAATTCTCCAAACCAACAAACAAACCTCAAAGAAAACACCTTTTGAATCTAAGAACACATTGATTTCCTATCATACCACTAGCATAGAGACTATCAACAAAACTGTAGCATAAGAATGTCCACCTTAATAAAATGTGGAGTCTCCCACATAGTATTCCAAGCAAGGAACAACAATAGAATACAAAGTTGAACTTTGTCAGAGATAACTTTCTTCTCATAACCAAAAATGTCTTAAGATCCAAGATATAGTTTTTTGAATGAGTCATGATAACATGGTTAAGAGATTAGAGTCATATCATATCTTGCGGTGAATTCTGGACTCAAATACCAACACACTGATCCATCACAAAAGAGTATTACTAGAAGATAACAACTTATAATAAACCAAGTAGACTTCCCATATAGTAATCGCCATGTTCAAGACATCAATGAAAACATAGGAACAACCAACACAAACCATCCATACTTCATGCTCATGATGCAAGGTTCCATAATCCCAACACTTTTGCAGTCCTCTGATATTAGATCTGGCACTCACGTTTTCACTTGTAAACCTATCAGATCACTATTGGATAATTTTGTAGGTGAGTTTCCATGATTTTACAAGTTGTGGGGATTTGAATGAAAAAATGGATAAATGATCTTCAAACCTCCTTCAATGCTCTCCAAACTTGAAACTTATACATATAAAGAGAGGGAAATTGTTGTTCCATTTAGGGGCTTTCCTTAGTCAAACCCCATGTTAGTGTTTCTACTTCCACAATTGTAATGTCAATGATAAAATGATAATTGATAGGAAGGAATGATGAATCAACAAAGTGTTGCAACTCACCACCCTTCAATAGCTTCTTTAAAGGACTAAAGTCATGTGCATCACTTCAAGGTCCTTGATCTTTCTTGCTTGAATTTTTGAATTACTTGGAGACCTACAACAAGGGTTAGCCTTTACAAATAGTGATAACATGAACATACATAAACTCACATAGGATTTGATATGATGATTGAATCTTGAATTATTGTAATAAATCACCAAAATGTTGCTCTTGACTTGCTTGATAATGCTCTCAAGACAATATTTTCTCACAATGATTGCTTGTTAGATTTGAATTGAAACAATAACTATTTATTTATATGAAATTATGTTAATTTCCCAAAAATTAGATCTCAAAAACTGACATTTGCAACTTGAATTTCAAATGTTAAAATGTTGACACTGACATATTTGAATTTTGAGCCTGGAAAAATAGGGGATAGAGCTACACAAGGGCATCCCAATCTTGGCCCTATTTCATGGGCATTTATATGCTAGGGGGAAAGCATTAAATAAATAAATTTTTTCTATGCTTGCAATTTGTTAAAAAATGATTAAAAAAATAGGTCTTAGAATGCATAATTTTAGGGGCTCAATTAGTTCCAATAATTTAAGGGGGACAAAACATAGTGTGAAATTTTCAAGGGCGAAATTTTTTGATGCTACATTTAGTCCCCACTTTAGTGAGAGTATGTACTTATGTTCAAACTCACACTAAAGTAGAAATTATATGTCAAGAGGGGTCCAATTGTCCAAATGTTAAAGAAATGGGATGACTAAGGATCTAGGGGGAGTGCACAAGCCCCCAAGATCCAAGATCACATGGAAAACCAACATGAGTACTAAGGAACACACACATGAAATGTAGTGCAACAATACAACATACATGTAATGTCAAAACAAAATACAAAAGGAGGGTATGGATAATTGCGAGCTAGCAAGTTACATTATGCTAGGATCCACACCAAAGGTGTTCATGAATCACACCATAGAAAAGTTTGATATTTTCTAGGTAAATCACAAATCAAAGGTAACACGAGCTACTGAAGTCTAATATTCACTAGGTGAGTCCCCAAGACAAGGTAGCAAAAAGAGAAACACACTAGGTCTAGTGAATTCTAATATTTAATAGGTGTGTACCCATGTCAACCATATGAAGATTTATATCCCTAATAACTCAAATAAGGTACTACAAAAATGATCAAGATGCTAGGTCAATGCGTCACTAATTTCAATGCAAATGAACAAAGTGAAGAAAAAATGCTAATATCAACACACCACTAAGTTCAACATGTGTGAACATTTAGTGAATCCAAAAATGCCAATATCAATGCACCACTAAGTCCAATGTGTGTGAACAACATGAAGAAAATAATGACAATGTATGCCCCAACCTTAAACAAATTGCTAAACACAATGTTGTGAGAAAATTCTAAGGTAGAAAAATGATTAAATATCATGTGATAAGGACATGAGAGCTTATCTAGAAAGCTTTATGCCAATGATCTATTTCCAAATAAAGTTTCTTCATGATAAGGGGTTACCCCCAAATGCAATACAATAAAGAAGACAAAATATGAACACATAAGGGATCCATGGGTTTGAGGTTAGTATATGTCTTTGCTATAGTGATATAATAGAGCTTCGAACTAACATCATTCCCCAAATACTCTTGGAACAATTAACAAAATGGAAGAACGACACAAAGAGAGAACAAATGAACTTTTGGTTCAAAATGGAAGAGGCCTAAATGTCTCAACGCCTTGCATTGTTTGCAAAAGGAAAACATGATACAATAAAGTTTACAACATATAGAAGAATGGAGATAAAAATAGAAGAATGTTATGATAGATTTGTTTCCTTTGTATCCTTGCACCAATATAGCAACAAGAGTCATCCAAAAAAAACTCATGAACACAAAGACACACTAAACAACACAACATGAGAGATCACATCATGTGCAGGAAAACACAAAGAACACATAAAGAGATGCATATAACAAAGAATCGCTTCACATACACGTCGATTTGACCTAAAGTAATTCATCTACATACCAATATTTATCATCATATATGAAAGGAAAACAACTAGCCAAAGAGACTACAACAAGTGTCATACTAGGAGCATCACTAGGTTTAACAAATGGTGGGTCACTCTCATCAGGATGATCATCATGGTTGCCTCCATCTAAAGTCATGGAATTTGAAAACAATAGATTTAGTTTTTTATGCACTTGTTCATCAATTTTAGCAATTTCATCTTTGTCATACAAACTTATCACAATAGGAGGTTTTATGACAATGTCAATTGTATGTTCTTGTTTCATTATTTTTTTTGGTTGATACATGTAAGGTTCATTGCTATATTTTAGTGAAGGTGGTGGATCATCATGGATTTTTTTTTTTGTCTTGAGGTGTTTTTTAATTATTTTCTTCCTGTAGACATCTAATTTGACCACTTCCATATGATCAAAGACGTCTCCTTATTCATCCAGTTGCTTATCCCCTTTGTTAATATTAATTAAATCATTTGTTTAATTAATACCCTGCATCTTACATAGGGTTCATAAATTATTTAGTCTAATAAATACTTTACCCCTCTTCCTCCCCTAAATTAAATAAATACACCATTTTATTTAATTTAGTCATATTCCCCTTTTGGAATTAAAATTCATTTTTTAATTCCTCTTTTCTCTCTCATTGTCACATCCTCCAACTTTTGCAAGTTGGTCTCTAATCCATCTTAACATCTTCATCTTCCTCTAATTAACTATGGTTAACATATGCACACCCCTAATCATCATTAGGGTCACATCCTCCATAATCTCCCACTTGCTTCTAATAAGTCATTAGTCCATCTAACTAAGTACTTCCACAACTTTAATCATTTGGTTAAGTCTAACCTAATCCCCTTCCCATTTATGGCATGTGTCCTTAAGTCAACCTTATTAAAGGCTTTCTCCTTTTCGGAAAGGCACCCCACTTCCCCATGTGAATTTTTAATTCACTTTTAATCCCCCAATGCACTCAAAAGGAATTTTTAATTCCTTCACTCCTTCCCACATGTCCTCTCTTTATTCTTTATTCTTTCCCATCTCCCCATGATAATATTTGAGAAATTTTTAATTGCTCACATGTCCTCTCACCCACATGGGGACAAGGACCTCCTTTATGAGGAGATCTTGTCCAATATCAAGGTATTTTGTACCCCCCTCCATGTCATGTACCATCCTTCGACCTCATGTCCACTTCACCTTTTAGGGATATATCACATGCCACGTCAAGATGTGAGGGCTTGTGAGTTCTCAACTCACCTTAGCCCTACATCTTGATATTTGGTGGCTCAATCTTGACCATCCATCTCTTCTAGGAATTCTCAAAATTCCTATAAATACCCCCTCTTTTCTCTCATTTTGGGAGAGATCATTTTGCTAGCCAAACTTTTGCAATTTTATTTCTCATTCTATACTTAGCCATTTTCATGCTTTCATCCATTTCCATCCATCTTCACATCCTCATCTAGTTTGCATATCTTGCCATCCAAGGAGAATACACATCAAAGATTGAATGGCCAACCAAAGGATCAATTAGAGACGAGGTATAAAGTTCCATTTGTTGCTTTTATCTTGTGTTGATTCCAACTTAGGCTAATCTTGAGGTGTAGGTTGTTTTGGTGTTTATTTGCACTATTTAGTTTGTTGCTCCTTTTCTAACGCATATATTTGACCTATCACACTTCCAATTGACAAGAAATAACACAACATCTATGTCTACACTCTGTAGCATTTATGTTTCTTCTTACACGGTTTTCAATTTGTGAAGGTGTACAAGCAATTTTTTCAACCATCAGTCTCTTTTCTTCCCTTAGGGGAGGAACTAAAGGGACCACCAAGGGTTGGGAAACCACTGTCTCTTTAGGTCTATAAACTTTATTTATCTTTGGAGGCACAAATGGAATTTTTTTATTATCTCTTTCCCTTTTGTATGATATGGGTGGAGAAACTACGAAATATTTACTATGGTTACTTGGAAGATATTTTTCTTCGGCCATAGGTTCATCCACAACTAGTGGGATAGGAGGAACAATCACAGACCTATCATTCTAAGATGGGATATTGGTAAGGGATAGTTCTGCTATACACTTTTCCTTAAACTTTTGGTATGATATGAAAAATAAATCCTCATGACCTTAATAGGTTCCATAGGTTGAGGCTAAAACAAATCCAATGAAAAGTTTCCACAAGTAGACAAAGGATTAAATCCACTATGATGCATTGTGAATATTTGATTTTCAAATGGGAACTTTATACACTTGTGAATAATCAATGGGATGAAATTCATGGGGTGCATCCATGGATAACCTAGATTCACATGGAATTGTTTTGACATTGAGATGATGGAGAATAACACATTTAATTGTTTCATACCAACTTTAAGTGGAAGAATGATCGAACATATCATAGGGCAAGAAAAACCATCATGATATTTTATCCCTGCTTTTAATTATTGATAAGAATCTTGATAAATTCCATGCACAAACAAGAATTCCTTGATCCTTACAAGGTTTAACATCTATGAGAGTGACCATATCTTGTAGACAATCCTTATTATCACTCTTATCATCAAAATCATTGATGTCATCAATCTTATCAACATTCATCTCATCATTCTTAACATCACAAGCTTGCTCAAAGTTGTATGAATGATTTGGCATTGGATTGGTGAAAATTTGAAAGTTTTGGTTAGGTAAGGAAATATACTTATTCCCTTGCTCATTAACACCACCTAACTGAATGTGATTAGAATAAATGAGTTCTTTCACTTGATGTTTAAAATACATGCATCGTTTTGTATCATATCTATTTGTGCAAGGATATTGACAAAAGGCTTTTGGATTGAAACTTGGAGGGAGAGGTTTGGTTGTGTCCATAGGTCTAATCAAAGGAAGTTGCATTAATTTCTTGTTGAAGAGTTCCAACACATGATTGAATGGATGGAATCAAGTAATTGGGTAAATTTTCTATCTCTCAATCTAATTTGGTACAAGGTTAAACTTATAGCGGAAACTTGAGGTTTAATGTGGTTGGTTTTTTGAGGTGTCTTTATCTTGATAAAGTTCTTGTCTTGCTTCTTGAATGGTTGATAGTTGTTTTGAGGTATGGATTCATATTTTTGAGTAGGATTCAATGAAGATGTCTCTTCATACTAACCAAACAAATTCTAATAATCACGAAGGGTCGTACACAAGTTTATAAAGGATGGATATTACATCAACAATAATTTATCCCTTATGCTAGGTTACAAATTTGTGATGATCCCTCTTTGAACATCCACTTTAGGAAGAGTAAGATTGATTTTTAAATAAAGCAATTGATAGAACCCGATAAATTATGTTATCTTTTCATTCTTCCTTTGTTTGCATCATACTAAATCAATTAGTGTAATCTTAGGACCAATGTTTACTTGGAAATGTTGGAGGAATACATCAACAAGATAATTAAATGATTGGATTGAGTTATTCGACAATGAAAAAAATTATTCCAAATCCATATCTTTCAATTACCTAGGAAAGAGCTTAGCCCCTGGGAGCTTGACTTCAAAAATGAAGTCACTACATAAGGCAATATATGTCGATATATGATTGCTAGGGTCTCCTTTACCATTGTGCTTCTCAAATCAAGGTATCTCTATGTTTTATGGTATTGGTATTTTCAAGTTTTCAAGTGACAATAGGCTTCATTTGACATATTACAATGGTTTTCCATTTGGATTTTAGTTCAATGTGGAGATTTTTTGTTGAAGAGATGACATGTTTTTCAAAATTTGATTGATGACTGAATCATTGCTTGACATGTTTTTGGAATGTGGTGAATATGGTGGAAGTGTGAATGTGCTTGGTGGACTACTATGTTGCAAGTTAATGAGAGGTGATGAATATTGAGGTGTGACATGTGAGGACACAAAACTCTAATTATTTCCAATGGAAAGACCAAAGTTTGGAGTTATTCCAATGCTTTGTTGTATCACTGAAGAAATAGTTGGATTTCTGTATGTGGGAATAGAGGCTATAGTTGTAGGGAGGGAGACTTGACTTCCTCCTTTACTTTAAGTGTATTCCAAATCTTGATCATAACTAGCCATTGTAGGTACATTAGCATCAACTATATGGGCTAGGATATGAAAAACCTCTAATCCTTGAGAAATTTCCTCTTGTTATATATTATAGGAACCATTAGGCCAATTAGAGATTCAATGCTCACATAGTCTTCTAATCCTTCCAAATATTTGTCCAATTGTTTTAGTTTATCTTCAGGAACATGGGAAACAACAATCTCAATAGCCGTGAAAATGGTGTATTGTAAAGTTGTCATTGGTATCATAGTATTAAAGAAAGAGTCCAAAATGGGTTGAGTGTTGACAATACCTTACATGAAAGAGTTGGAAAACTTGAGATCCATAGAAGATGTAACAAAAGTGTGGGATGCAATAAGTCTTGAACTATGTCTCACTAAAGTATTGGAAATAGAACACCAGGTTTTGAATCTCATGTGAGTTTCAAAACATTAAGTGTACCCACTAAGAACACTAAATTTTCAAATGACCACAACAAAATAGCCAGAAATAGAATTCAGAAAGAAAAAGAAGACAAAGAATACAAAAAAAAAATTATGTAAAAGTTGGTTGAGTCAATATTAGGAGGACAGAGGTGCCCAAGGGTGTCTATGTCCTAGGAAAGTTTTCCAAAAATTTAAAGTTTGACTATGTATGATATTGCTTAACGATTTTGGGTCTATTCAAATGTAAATAGGTTGAAAAGTGAATATGTTTCTAGAATTTGCTTAATTTATGCCAATGTGATGCAAAATTCAAGTGTGAAACAATATTGAATATGTTTGAATGTGATTTCGAGATCTAACATGCAATAATTGTCTGATTCTAATGTGCCAAAATCTAAAAATGATGAACTTGATGCAATTTTAAAACAAAACAATACTTTTTTTACTTTTTTGAGTTATATGAATGATGTTTAAATGTATGTAGTTAAGAATTCCAAATCAAATATCTACAAGAAAAAGAAGACTAAAGACATAGAGATAGAGAATTGTGAAAAAAAAAATTGATCCAAGTGTAGCAGGACAAAGGTGCCAAGTCCTTGATAGGGCTTTTAGAAACTAAAAGTTTGAATATTTATTAGACTATTTAAGGGTTCTATATTTGTGCACAAAAAAGTTAGAAAGTGAGTATTTTTTTAAAATTTTCTCAATTTAAGACTACGTGATTCAAATGCAAATGTGTAACAATGTTTGAACAATAAATGACAATTGTGAATTCAATTTTTAATGTAGATCTGACCTAAATAACTAAAACTAATCCGATTGCAACCTATGATACAATATGAGATGTTTTTTTTTTATTTTTATCTTTTATGATGTAAAAATGAAAACCCTAAATGAATAATGCAAAACAATGCAATACAAAACCTAGATCTAGGGTTGAAATTTTAGAAGATATATAATGTTAACATGTTAAGTTCACCAAAATGAAAAAAAAATGAAAAAGGGAACCCTAGGTCCATTGCCAAGAACCTAGAATTCAATTTTATGTGGAGGTGTTGTTGTATCCTTTTCTAGGGTTTCATTAGGATGCAAATCAATAAGATGTTTAGATTGACTTTCAACCACGAAGGTGAACTAATCAAACCTAGATCTACATCTTATTGAATCTTGGAATCAATTGAAATTTATTTTTCTTTATTAACCTAATCAAACTATGTTCCCTAATATAAAAAATACAATATTTCAATAATTGAAATACTACAGTAGAGATTTGCAAGCAAATCTAGGAAGGGAAAAGTGTTGTGCACCTGTCCTAAAAATTTTGTGTTGATTTGAATATGAGGAAAGTTGCGCCCAAGGGAATCTATGTCCTTGCAAACCTTTTTTGTTTTATTTTTGTAGTCCTTTAATATCAAATATGAGACTCCCATTTTCAATTGTAAACTTGTTGGATCACTATCGGATAATTTCGTAGGTGAGTTTCCATGAGTTGTCAAGGTGTGGGGCTTTGAATGCAACAATGGATAAATGGTCTTCAAACCTCATTCAATCCTCTCTCCAAACTCAAAACCTACACATTCAAAGAGAGAGAAAGGGTTGTGACATTTAGTGGCTTGCCTTAGTCAAACCCTGTGTTAGTGTTTCCACTTCCACAATGGAAATGTCAATGATAAAATGGTAATTGATAGGAAGGAATGATGAATCAACAAAGTGTTGCAACTCACCACCCTTTAATGGCTTCCTTGAAGGATTGAATTCATGCACATCACTTTAAGGTCTTGTATATTGCTTTCTTGAATGATTGAGTTGCTTGGAGACCTACAACAAGGGTTAGCTTTCACAAATATGATAACATGAACATACATAAACTCACATAGGATTTGACATGATGCTTGGATCTTTATTTTTTGTAATAAATCACTTAAATTATACTTTTGACTTGCTTGATAATGCTCTTAAAAATAATTTATCCCAATTATTTCTTGTTAGATTTTAAATGATGCAATAACTAGGTATTTATGTGCAATTATGCTAATTTCCCAAAAATTAGATCTTGATATCTAACATTTGTGGCTTGAATTTCAAATGTTAAAATGTTGAAACCAACATATTTGAATTTTGAGCTCAGAAAAATAGGAGAATAGAGCCTCCCAAGGGCATCCTAGTCTGGCCCTATTTTCTACTAATTTAGGTGCCAGGGGCAAAGCATTAAATAAATGAATTTGTTCTATGCTTGCAATTTTTTTGAAAATGATAAAAATGGGCCTCAGAATGCATAATTAAGGAAATTAGGAACTGAATTAGGTCCAATAATTTAAGGGGGACAAAACATAGTGTGAAATTGTCAAGGGTGACATTTTTTTACTCTACACATATAAAAGTATTAGTCCTCATGTATGGATGAAGCTTATGAATCTAGGACTATAATAGAAACTATTAAGAATATATCAAGGGTAAGATGTGAAGTCCCAACAAGGAAATCATAACCTCCTTCAAGTCATTACAATAATTAGATAGAGATAAATTATACTTTTTTAAAAGTGAGAAGCTTTCCCATTAAGTATTACAACAATATAGAATAAAGGGATTAATACCAATTGTCAAATGGAGAAATTGTTGTTGATGGCATGGAAGAAGAAGTAGAGAGTGGAGATGGAGAGGATGATAATAACAATCAATGTGGCATTTCTACCAACTATAGGAAAAATGGGAGAGTGTCCCATTGTTATTCATGGGGTTGTGTATAATCATTTTGAGCCAAAAAACTAGGTCACAAAGATACTTCCCATCCTCCCAAAATTTTGGAAGATGGTTGATCATCAATTGCCCATATGCCACATAAAATGGATCATTATAAATTAAAAAAAAAACTATTATCACTTGGATTTACACCTTTACTAAGCACTTAGCTCAGTGTAATCTAAGTAAACATGGAAACACTCTAGGGTCTATGGGTTACATGTAGCTTAGAGTGAATCTCCAAAGAGGGTTGGTTCCTTGTGCCTCACCTAAATTAATCTATGTTATTGTTGCTTGCTAAGGAAAAGGATAGAAAAGGGCATGAAATGAAACTTAAATCCTAATGAGGTAATGCACCAAATGTTTGTGACTTTTATTTCTATTTGGCATACACAATATATTCAATATAAAAATTATAACATACACAACTCAAGATTTTGTTATATTTATGCATAAGTGCTTCATAGGAAAGTTGGAGTTCAATAATATTATGAGGAAATTAGCTATTTTTGCAACTAAGAGTTGTGTGAGCAAATAAGATAACCTACAACCTGCATAAGATATACATATTTCTACATAACAGTGCTTGGAAACAAGACATGAAAAGAAGGATTGCCTATGCTATCGCAAAACCACATCAATAATTTATAGTTACACACAAAGTATAGATTTGGAAGGTAAAAATATTTGTTTTATTAATAAAAGGTGCCTTTAAAATTGCATACCAGCTTTAAAAATACTTGATATTTTCTTGAAAAGTGAAATACAATGTTGTCCTCAATATAAAAAATAAGACTAAGTTACAAATCTTAGCATCTAAACTAGAAAAAGCTTCATATTATCTACAATTCTTAGTTTGGACTAGGGAGAACTATTTTAAAAAACCTACCTCTAGCTGTCCCTTTTTACCTTACAAGAGATTTCCTAACATCTATCAACTTGTTATGATGTATAGATGACATGTTTCTTGCCTCATATTGCTAGTTCAAAGATCCTTGGGTTCCTACGATACTTTCTTTCTTATTTTTCTCCTTGGAATCCTTTTTGGAAAGATCTTTGTTGGTGGTGGAAGAAATTTCTTGTTTGGGTTTGACCAACCTAGCTTTAAATTACTCCTATATTATTGGGAAATTGAATGACTTAGCCAACTACCTCCCATACTCTCTCAAACTACCTTCCAACTCCTTTAACTAGTCTCTATATTCTTTAAACTTTTCTAACTTCTCAAAATTGGCCATTGAATTATCCAAACTACTCCATGTTTCATATCCATACTTATAGGATGTGTAAGAGATTTTGACATGATTAGAAGAGTTAGGAGGGCATAGGATAACTTCTAGGTACTCTTTGACACATGTTTCATTCTTTCATAATCTCCATTCATATTCCCAACATAGGTCACTACCATCTCTATCTATCTTTATTAGTAGCCTTCAATATACCATTAGAAATGTTGTTTTTGACCCTCATGGCGACTGTGTTCATTCAAACTTTAAATTAGGTCTTTCCTTATATATTTTATGATTATCATCTTCATAACTCTCTATGACTATCACTATGACCATCATAACCTTCCTTGTCATCCATATACTTTTTGAGCTCTATTTTCTACATATTTAGCATCATAAGGATCCATTCTCTTTCCTCACTATCACCATCTCTACCAATCATGCTATGATGAATATCCTTAGCTCTTCTCTCCTTTTATCCTTAATAAACTTCCCCTCTTAGGTTGCTACGAAATCTTAGACTGAACCTTATCTACTGTCACTATTCTCTACCCCTTTTGTCATTCCTTTCTCTTATAAAGGTCGTCACTAGCTTTTGGATTGTCATTTTGGATTATGATTGATTGTCCTTTTCCCCCTCATTTGAAATCCAAATGTCTTTTAATGAGGTTTCCTTGTCCAACTTACATGCTCATTTGTGGTTGAAATATCTTCAAGAACAAGATATAGGATATTTTAACCTTCCTAGGCTTCCAACTTCTACGTGTCTCTCTTGATGCCTAAGATCTTCCACCTCTACTCACTATAATCATAGTCTTCATGACCCTTTGTCTTAATTCCTCACTATAGATTGTCCTTTTGATCCACCATGTCCTAGCAAGACAACAATGACTCTATAAGCTATCTCTTATGAACCTTTGATGCATGTTTAGGACCTCATCATAATGGTGGATAGAACATACAACTATATTCTCTCTATTGCTCACTATCATTCTTTACTCTTAAATTATCATAGTTAATGGATTTACCATTTCTTTACTTCATAACCTATAGATGTTCTTCTAAATGCTACTCTTAACATGACCTCAATAGGTTTTAAGGTTGAAACCCTGAGAAAGCTCATTAAATTTCTAAACAAGTCCCTTGGCTGTCATTTGGTATCACTGTCCTATTTAAGATTGTTGTCCCATGTGGCATCTACTATCTTTAAGGTCTCCTTTTTCTTGTGCATGCCCTTTTGACTGTCTTCTTCATTCATCTTCCATAAGCTTATAAGACTATACACTAATGTTTAAAGTGACCTCTTAACATCACCTAGAGGTCTACTACTTACATAGATTGTCCATTTATAACCTATGGAACAATTGACTATCATCCATAGGTGAAAATAACCTCTTTAGACTATATGTTTCATTCATTTTATGACCTTATGTTAGATCATACGTCTCCTCTATGTCTTCCTTAATTATGGACTTGTTGTGCATATCTTTGTCAATAGACTTGATGGCCTCCTACAATGATCTAACAACTAAGCCCTTACAATTGTGATTCAGAGATTGGAAATCTAATCTAAATAGTTAATTCAATTATCATGAAGGTGCATTTAACTTGTCAATGCAAGGACATGAACTTGAAATGGGTCAGCACGGTATGTGCACTAAGGATCCAAAGTAGCCATATTCATTCTACAACTAGGAAAAACATAATGTTGAAGGTAAATTAATTGGAAAGAAATAACGTAAGTGTTGAGAATCAACCAACAACTATGTACTAAACTGAAATGCATGACATAAATGAAAATATGAGTAGAAAAATAGGGAACTACTTTATTTTCTTTGGTTGCAATAATAGTCATAGAATGGAATTCTAGTGGTTGTAGGAACAGTCAATGCCAAATTCTTAACTAATTAATGAACTAAAAGTAATGACTAAGCTAAAGGATAGAATGCTCACCAAGTGGGCCCCCTTGGATGAGTATTCCTTAAGACAAATTTAAAATCAGATGCACAAACTTATAACTTCATTTCATTCATTGAAAAACAACAATACAATGGAACATCATAACTGTATTGCTTGAAAAACTAAGAATGTGAGTACATCATCAGATTAAGCAGCCTCTTTTGAAGGAGCATCTAAGTCTTATTTATAGGGAGAGAAGCTACTAACTAATCACCTAGTAAAGCGGTCAACTTCAATATATTAGGAGGATGCAACTTTAGGAAAAGCATGAAAAGTGGAGAGGCGGTTATGCATGCATAGAATCTGGTCAAACATGCTTGCCTCAACATAGATTTAGCACAATAGTAACACCTATATTTGCTCAACAGACAATTAAGACCATTTACAAGGTGGTTACAACTTTGATTTGAATGACCTTTGAATGACCACCTTGTTGACCATTATGGTGAATGACCAGCTGGCATAATATCCTTTAATTATGTAGGTGGCTAATTATATTTTCACAACAATGTTAGTATGCACAACAATTGCATATTTGTAACTATCTTAAAGTAGCATTCATTAATCCACATGTAAAATCAACACAAATAGTTCATATAGCATGTCAATGTCATTAAAGATTGTAAAAATAAGCTTATGCCCAATGTCTATGGTTTTGAGGAAATATCATAAAAAGATCAACATCCAAACATCAAAGTCTATGACAACTATGGAAAATAGATAATAAACTTCTATCCAAATTGAGTCATAAACAAGACTCACCACTCCCCCCAACCTAAGACTTTGTTGGTCCTCCAACAGAAGAAGAGTTGTTCCTTTGCTTTGTTAATGCCCTGAAGTTTGCAACTACCAACTATCCTACATTAGTTTCTACAGTTTCTAAATTATGGTCCCAATAAAACCCTTGATGTTTGTCCAATCTGCTCCATCTTTGTCTCTTTGTAGCTATATCGTACTGGTAAAACCTAAAATTTGGCACAGGACACAATAGAATAGGTGGTTGAAAAGTTAGTGGAAGCCAAAATTGTTTATTTTCCCTTCCAATCTATATATATCTATCAACTCTCTTAAGTGTTGCAGCATATTTTTGCATAGAGTGAGACTCAGCTTGTTTTAACTCATCAACTAGGTTGTTCCACCTTTGTGATAGGTATCCCATCACAGATTCTCCTTTGGTTTTTTCTACCTCCTCATATTCTTTATAAACTTCCTCTCTCTCAGACAAGATCCTATTGCCATAGCTTGGTCTATAAAGAACTATGTGTCAATCCATGAAAATGTCCCCTTGATTTCTAGATTTATCCCTAATAGATAGGGAAGTGTTGAATTCTATTCGCCTATAAGCCCTAAACTGTTTTCCCCAACTAATTGTGTTATGTATCCAAGACATGAATGCCCTTAATTGGACATCCCCAACATACAACAGTGGATTCCAATCATGGTCTTGGGTCATAGCATAATTATGCAAATAGAATTCACACAACAAATTCTTCATTTCAGAAGGAGCAATCTGATAAGCATTGAAAAATTCAAGAGGAGTCTCAATAGAAGGATTTGTGATGTGCACGTACCTTTTGAGAGTTCAATTGAGTAATTAATGAAAGTGGAGTGGAATGGAGTGAAATGATGATGGAATGAAGTGAAATGATGGAGTCATGATGAAAGAGAGAGAAAGGTGGAGATGGATGGCCAGATGGGTGAAGAAGTGGACCCCCATAGAAGTGGAAGTCTTTATTATGACAAATTATGTACCTTAGTTAGCTAGAAGGAGGAACACTAGGTCCACTTCCTTCGGCTGCAAGAAGTTTGGGTGTTTCATGCTAAGTGAATTGTTGCAGGAATTCCTCCTTGGAAGTTGGCTTGTGATACAATCTGAGGTGATGACCATTGACAAGTAGCCTAAATCTGACAGGGTCAATGGTGGTGAGCTGAATAGCATCATTGGGGAATACTTCAGCAACCTCATATGGTCCTAGCCACCTTGTCTGCAATTTTCTTGCATTATCTTGATACCTTGAGTCGTAGAGCAGGGCCCAATCTCCTGGTTGGAATTTCTTGTCCTTAATGAATTTTTCATGCCACTTGATTCTTTGATTCTGCACTACCTCTATATGATGCAAGGTTTCCTTCCTCATTTCATCCAATGCATTGAGCTGCATGATTTTGTCTCTTCGTGCTTTAGAGATGTCCATCCCCAATTCTATTGTAGACCTAAGAGTTTTATGCTCAAATTTAATGGGTATCATATTTTCCTTTCCATACAGTAACTCAAATGGTGTGAATCCTATAGTTGTTTTCCAAGTTGTCCTATAGGCCCAAACATCTTCTGGCAGCCTTTTTTCCTAATCCTTCTTATGAACAGCCACCGTTTTGGTCATAATGGCTTCAATTTCCCTGTTAGTCACCTCAACTTGGCCATTGGCCTAGGGGTGATAAGGAGTAGACTTCCTATGCCTTATGTTATACTCATTGACCAGTGCTACAACAAGGGTTGATGTAAATTGATCCCCTTGGTCAGTCACTATCTCTCTTGGAACTCCATACCTTGTGAAAATCTCCTCATAAAGAAATTCAGCAACCTTATTATCTCTTGCATGCTTCATGGCCTTAACTTCTACCCACTTAGTTACATAATCAGTGCATAGTAGGATATAAGACTTACCATTGGATGGAGGATCAATGGGTCCTACAAAGTCTAATCCCCACTTGTCAAATGGAGTGATTACTACCTAAGGGTAAAGGGGAATCTCATCAGATTTGGTTTTCCTACCCATCCTTTGGCATCTATCACACTTTCTTGTATGTCTCCCCGCATCCTTGTGGATTATTGGCTAGTAGTATCCTATATTCAGAATCTTCATTATTGTCCTCATGGATGCAAAATGTCCTCCACATAGTTTGTTGTGGCATGCATGCAAAATATCATATGTCTCATCTTCCCTCACACATCACCTCATGACATTTTTTGGCCTAGTATAAATCAAACATCCTACAATCCATGAAAAACAAAATAATTTTTCAATGAGCACCCTTCTCTCTTTTGGAGAAAAGTGAGGAGGAACTCTCCTTGTGACCAGATAGTTAGCTATGCCAGCATGCCAGGGTGTTTGCATACTGATGGAAAATAAGTGCTCATTAGGGAAAGAGTCATCTATGACTTGATTATCCTCTGATATAGTCAGCAATGAAAGAAAGTTTGCATCAACATTGGCCTTTCCTAGTTTATCTACAATGGTTATGTCAAACTCCTACATCAGCAATAACCATCTTGCTAACCTTCCTGATATCAAAGGTTTATTCATGAGATACCTAATGGTTACATGATCTGTGTGCACAAATATTTGATAGTCTGTTATGTAGTGCTTGAATTTGTTGAGGGCATAGATCACTGCTAGCATTTCTTTTTCTATCACTGTATAATTGAATTCAGCTCCTTGCAAGTTTCTGCTGACAAAATAAATAGCATTTTCAATAGCTCCTTCTTTCTACCTTAAGACTACTCCTATGGCATAGTCTGATGCATCTATATGGATGTGGAAAGGAAGCTCCTGATTAGGACCTTTGAGTATAGGAGCATGATACAAAGTTTCCTTCAAATTAGAAAATGCTTTGTCACAATCTTCAATCCACTGAAACTCAACATCTTTAATGAGAAGAGTATATAATGGTGTTGCTATTTTTCTAAAATCCTTGATGAAACATTTGTAGTAGCCTGCATGGCCCAAGAAACTCCTAACATCTTTTTTTTATAGGTATAGGCAGGTTAGTGATCACCTCAATCTTTGCAAGATCTACTTGAATTTCCTTGTGAGAGATGTAGTGGCCAAGAACTACACCCTCCTGCCTCATCATGAAGCAATTTTCACTATTTAGAGATAGATTGTGTTCTTCACATCTCTTTAAGACTCTCCTAAGATTCTTCAATGCTTCATTAAAATCAATACCATAGGTGGTAAAATCATCCATACAAATTTCCATGCAATCATGAGAGATGTATGAGAATATGCTAATGACTACCCTCTAAAAGGTTGCAGGTGCATTACATAAGCCAAATGGAAGTAATGGGTAGGAATAGGTCCCCCATGGATAGGTAAATGTTGTCTTCTCCTGGTCCTTGAGTGAAATTTGGATCTTGTTATAGCCACTGAAGCCATCTAGAAAAGAAAAGTATTGCTTTCCTACAAGTGAGTCCAAAACTTGATCTATGAAAGGTAAGGGAAAATGGTCTTTTTTGGTGGAAACATTGAGTTCTCTGTAATCAACACAAACTTTCCACTTCCCTACCTTTTTGGGCACAATCACTAATGGAGACACCCACTAGCTATCTGAAATGGGGTAGATGAATCCTACATCCAACAATTTATGTAATTCTCCTTTTACAATTTCTCTTAATGCAGGGTTAATTCTTCTTTGTGGTTGCCTCACTAGTGTACAATCATCTGTGATCTAAAGTCTATGAGTGCAAAGCTTAGGGTCTAATCCCTTCATATCATGATATTCCCACACAAATGCATGTTGGTGAGTTCTTAGTAATTTTTTCAATGACAATTATTGCTCTTCACTCAATTTACTATTGATGTGCATGTATTTTTCTTCTATAGCTTGCACTTGTGTAGTTATCTCTACCATAGTTGTTTCACTAATTCCAGGTACCTTGATTTGATGTGGCAACAATGTATGACATACCCATTGCTGCAATAAGTTCGGCTATAGGAAGAGAAGGAAAAAGTGTCTTGACTGGTGCAGTAGAATGAGAGGAGGATGCTTCCTCCACTTCACAATGATTCTGAATTATATTAGACAATACTTTATCTTCATCTTGAAGCTGCATGAAAGAGCTTATGCCTAACATCAGAAGTTGTGCCACAAAATTAACTTCCTTGGCCTCTTCACCAACATCTAGCCATATAGGATTATTCATGCCATGGGATGGCTAAGCAGGAGGGTAGAGAACAATATTTTTGGTGCTCTTTCCATCAGCAATGGTCATGTCTCCTACCCTACATCCAATATATGTGTCTGTTGTTGCTAACCATGGCCTTCCAAGAATGATATGGCACCCACCTAGTGTGGCTTTAGGAGAAAAAATCATGAAATCTCATGGGTACTCCCATGAGTCCAGAGTTACCACAAGGTCCTCTACTAGACCATCAGGTTTAACAATTGAACTATCAGCAAGCTGCAGGATAGTAGGAGTAGGTCTCATGCTTGCAACATTTAGTTGTTGCAGGATATCCTTGGTCATTACATTTATTGCTACTCCCAATTCAATCAAAGAATTATTTATCTGGATCCCATTTATGAAAACTCCTACCATAGGACTCCTTGGATCATTATATTTGGGAACAGTCACTCTTCCAATCATGATGTCAGCTAGTTGTCCCACCACATGAACCATAGTAGGGTCTTTCTTCTTCCTGCCTGGATTCTTAAGGCATGCTTCCTTGATTGCCTTGCCACATATTGGAACATCTTTTATGGCCTAAAATAGAGGTATCTAGAGCTTCAACTGATCTAAAATATCAAAATTTGTGTCCTCCTTTTCTTCCTTTTCTTTCATAGTTTCTAATCTCAAGGGAAATGGGGGTGTTTGTGCAGTCTTCTTGACTGGGACTAGTTCAGGATCCTTAGGTACACTTGGCTAAATGGGGGTATTCAGAGGCTCCTCTTCTTCCACAAGAAGCTTAGTGATAATGGGTGTGGAAGGAGCTAGCAAAGTAGTTCCTAAATGCAAGTGGATGTCACTTACACTCACAGCATATGTAGGGAATTGATTTGGATCAGTAGAGTATACTGGTTGTTGATGTGGTTTGTTATTTGGGTTGAGTGTGGGATGAGCTAGTAGTTGAGTAGGTTTATGTGCATTTGAACTTGAGCTAATAGGAGGAGACATTACAGCAGGTTGTTGGGGCTGAGAAGGTGATTGCATGCAACTATTTGGCTGGTTTGGCCATTATTGTCCTCCCCTCCATTGATTTGTTTGTTGCCAATTTCTTAGGGGTGGCTGATAATTTCCTTGAAACTACTTCCAATTCCCCCGAGGTTGCTACCACTAGGGTGGAGAGTTTTGGTGATTAGGCTAGGAATTTGAAGGGTGACTCCAAGGTTGTGGTGGATATCCTCCATAATTGGATGGATATGGGGGTTGCCATTGGTTACCAGATGAATAGGAATTGAAATATGGCCCAACAAAAGAGAGTGGATCTAGTGGCATACCTTGTCTTGGAGCCTATGGCCTCCTTTGTGCAACATACTAGACTTGATCCTCTTCAACCTAGATTGGCTTGAACTTAGGTGGAATATGCTTAATTTTAATATTAGCTACCATCTTGCATCTACAGTCCTTCTTTTGTCTACAATGAGGGAAATACTCTGCCAATGTTGCATCTACCTCCTCTTGTTTCTTCTTGGCCTGAAGTGTATCTAGCTGAGTAGCTAGATTATTTATAATGTCTTGCTTGAAGTCTACCAACAAGTGAGTAATCTCCATTCTTGAAACTCCACTGGTAGATGACTTACCCATAGAAGATTGATAAGTTCTCTCTTTCTTTGAAGCTTCCCTAAAGTAGTTATGGCATATCTTCTTGATATCCTCCCAAGGAACTTGGGAGATGTCTCCTCCTCCCATCAGGTCCAAAACGTCAGTGCAACTGTCATTAATTCCTTTTAGGAAAATAAGATTTTTTTTATTCTTCATTGAGTGTATGGTGTGGATATTTCTATAGACAGAATAGAAACCTTGCAATATAATCCTTCAAGCTCTCGTCTTCCTTTTTCTGCATCATAAAAATGTCATCTCCTCTCATGTCACTACCCCTGCAATATTCTTTGTATTTGTTAAGGAAATTTGTCTTCATGTCCTCCCAAGTCTCCATAGTATTTATTCCTAGGCTCATGAACCATCTTAATTCAATTTCTTTCAAAGTGGTAGTAAATAGCTTAAGCCTATGGACATTAGTGGTATAGTCATAAGTCCTACAAAGTATGTCAAACTCAAACAAAAAAGTATCAGGATCTTCTATGACAAGTCCATAGAACTTAGGAAGGACTGAAGCAGGGATATTTTTGAGATTTTCAACTTCATTCTAATGAGCAATGGGGAAAGGAAAATATGGTTCGTTCGGTTTATTTCTATTTGCATCACCCATGCCTGCTTGATGTAGTTCCAAAGCAAAAGTGTTCTTGAGCTGATTTTGTTCTTCAAAGGAAATTTCAGAACTAGTCAAATTAGGAAATGCATCAACAAAGGGGTGTGGATCTTCTTCTTCTTCTCTTGGCAGGTTCTGATACTCAACTAGCTAGAATGGATCAAGATTGTTAGGAAGAAATCTCCCATGAGCATCTCTCCTCCTTCCTCTATGCATACGGTATCAACTCACTATCAGCCAGCTCACACAAAGAATTGGAAAAAGAATGGTGGATCATTACTTTCCTAAATGAGGGGTATACTAAGAAAAAAAAATTAGAAATACTACAACAAGAAAACTATCAATGACTTCAAAGAACTCCCTAGTTTGACACCATCCCCAGAAATAGCACCAAAAAATGTTGGCCTCCTACAATGATCTAACAACTAAGCCCTTAAAGTAGTGATTCAGAGATTGGAAATCTAATTTGAATAGCTATTTCAATCATCATGAAGGTGCATTTAACTTTTCAACCTAGGGACATGAACTTGAAATGGGTTAGCACAGTATGTGCACTAAGGATCCAAAGTAGCCATATTCATTCTACAACTAGGAAAAACATAATGTTGAAGGTAAATTGCTTGGAAAGAAATAACATAAGTGTTGAGCATAAACCAAAAACTATACTAAGCTGAAAGAAATGAAAGAAATGAAAATCTGAGCAAACAAATAGGGAACTACTCTGTCTACTTTGGTTGTAGGAATAGTCACAGAATGGTATTCTAGTGGTTGTAGGAATAGTCAGTGCCAGATTCTTAACTAATTACTAAACAGAAATTAATGACTAAGCTAAAGGATGAAATTCTCACCAAGTGGGCCCCCTTGGATGAGTATTCCTTAATAAAAATTTAAACTCATATGCACGAACTTATAACTTCATTTCATTCACTAAAAAATAACAGTACAATGGAGCATCATAACTGTATTGCTTGAAAAGATAAGAATGTGAGTACATCATCAAATTAAGCAACCTCTTTTGAAGGAGCATTTGAGTCTTATTTATAGGGAGAGAAGCTACTAACTAATCACCTAGTAAGGTGGTCAACTCCAATAGATTAGGAGGATGCCACTTTAGGGAAAGCGTGAAAAGTGGAGAGGCAATTACGAATGCACAGAATCTAGTTAGACATGCTTGCCTCAACATAGATTTAGCACAACAATAACACCTATATTCACTCAATAGACAATTAAGACCATTTAAAAGGTAGTTACAACTTCAATTTGAATGAGGAATCTCTTGCCATCATGAGTCTTCCCTTTGTTGACCTTTGAATGACCACCTTGTTGACTGTTATGGTGAATGACCAGCTGGCAGAATCTCCTTTAATTGTGTAGGAAGCTAATTATATTTTCAAAACAATGTCAATGTGCACAACAATTACATATTTGTAACTATCTTAAAATAGCATTCATTAATCCACATGTGAAATCAACACAGATAGTTCATATAGCATGTCAATGTCATTAAAGATTGTAAAAATAAGCTTATTCCCAATGTCTATGGTTCTGAGGAAATATCATAAAAATATCAACATCCAAACATCAAAGTCTATGACAACTATGGAAAATAGACAATAAACTTCTATCAAAATTGAGTCATAAAATGGAATCATCAATACTTTCCTCTCTCTTCCTTCTAAAAACAAGATCATGACCACTCCACCAATGGTCAATCATCACCATTAATACCTACAAATATAGACTCTTATAGATTTTCATAGCTATTAACAAGCCAGAACTTCCTCTTAACTTCTCACAAATACATGCAATGCTTCTCTCACTACAACTCTATTATTTTATCATCTCACTAAATTTATTTCATCCCCATCTACTATGCTTTCATGATAGTAATGTATGGTGAGTTGTAGTTACAAGATATATGATTGAAATCATCAATACTAACACCTTATACCACTTACTATCATTACAACTATAAGGTGATATAAAAGACTAGCCTCATCTAACCTCTAAGATCTATCATTTGTATCTCATTTTCATAGAGAATAAGCAAGTGTTTTAACTAGAGCAATATATTTATCAAGTTTTAATCTAAAATAAACATGTGAGTGTTAGACAACTTCTTCTAACCTCGTAAAGCTAATTCTTACTCTCCATGGAAATATTTTTCATTTTTATAATATAATTTACAACACCTATTATGACAAAACTCTCATGATTCAAGCCTTATTCATATTTATTGATTTGATAGGTGAAATAAACAAAAATGTGGTAACTAACCTTATTCTCCACTATTTAATTCAAGAAATGAGATCCAAACCATGAAGTAACTATCAACCCAAAAGGTAAGTCAACTCAAGTTTTCAATCTTTCAATTTCTCTTTTCACTAGGACGGGGGTCTAGGTCAAGTAGTGTTTTGGAGAGACAAATTTGAAATGGTAAAATAACTTAAAACCTAGATCTACAAAGTGCAATGAAAAGATTTATCACAAAACAGAAGGAAACAATGAACTTTCTGGAAAAACTGAGAGTAAGGAATGTTGTGCACCTATTCAAAACTTGTTGTTTCCGCAACCCTAATAGGGACTCATTCACCCTATTTCGAATGGGTCCTGGTAGACTTTTTAAGGAGACTCTGAATGAGAAATTTTAGCTTATGAACCTTGAAAACTTGTTTCCCTTGAAACCCTAATAGGGACTCATTCACCCTATGGTGAATGGGTCCTATTAGGATCTTCTAGAAAAATCTAAATCTGAATTTGAAGTTTCAGACCTGCAATTCCTTCTTGTAACTTGAAATCCCCACTTTTGGATTCTGATCTTCTAATAATTTGAAAAAAAAAAAATTGTGTTTGTTGGTGGATAGGGGTTTGTCTCAGTCAAACCCAAAGTTTGGTAATTAAACCTTGATGGTCAATAGAAATTTGAAACATGAAATGTGTGTTCAATCCTAACCTTAAGTGTGTCTAAGATTGAGATCTCTAATGATTTAAAGAAACCCTACTCAATTATGTTAGAATAGGATCCTAGAATGAAACATGAACAATGCAAAAGACCTACTTTAGGAGATCCCAAATCCCCTTAATAAGTAATAAATTTGATTATACCTCTCTTTGGGCTGAAAATAGAATGATCATAGAAGATGGAATCACTTAGGGAACAAGTCATTAGGCTTGTTTGAATATCATGGTTCTTCTCCCAAAGCCTAGAATCCATCATGATTCTCCATAGGCATCTATCATCACTTCTTCAATAACGCTTGATCTTTGACAACAAAATGAGCTTGAAGACCTACAAAAACACTATAATGTTTCTCCAATACTTCACTCTTCCTTGCTTCTTGAATATGAATGCTTGGTCTCATGAAAACTCTAGTTCTAGTTTAAACATAATTAAATAACCTTTTGTTTATACATAACTTAAGATGAATTCCCAAAATTCAAATATCATAAGCCAACATCAAATCTAGGATTTGAAATCATTAAAATCCCATCAAAAAAATATCCAAAAGAGGGGTCTTAGGTCTAAGTGAGGACACATTCGTCATGTGGCGAATGGGTCCTAGCTCACTTAAGTAGGAAACACTTTGGGAGATGTGAAAGATTATGTGAAAATAGAGTCCTAGGACCTAGTGAGGACCCATTCTCCATGTGATGAATGGGTCCTAGGTCACTAACCTAGAACACACACTTTCCAAAATTAAGTGTTGTGTAATATCATCTATGAATGTCGGGTTTTATCTCTCAGAATTTGCAATTAATTAGGCTTGGATTGAATTAGAGGGTCCAATTAAGGAAAATTAACCTCAATTAATTAATAAAGCCCTAGATTAGTGTGAAAGTGTAAAGATGCACTTTACAACACCCAAAATAAGGCACAATTAAGTCCATTTAGTTTAAAGAGGGCCCCAAACTTAATTTGGATGTGTAAAACACATTACAACACTAAATCAAGGCATAACTAAGCTCATTTTAATATTAATTATTCCCAAATTAAGTGTGAAAAAGGGATACTTTTTTTGACACTACATTTAGCCCCCACTTTAGTGGCCATATAATACCACATGCATATGAAAGCTAAAGGAATTGAAGCTTCTATAAAAAGGATACTCATATAGATTCATTAGGGAGAATGAAGCCCCACTGTAGTTACCTACAAAACCACAATGTTAAGGACCACATCATGCAACATAGATTTGTTAATTTCTCAAAAACCCTCTTATCAAAATTCTATAGAGAATTGAAATCAAGGGTAGATGTATGCCTCCTAATTTTGCTTGCTTTATGGAGGTGGAATTAGGGTGAATATGAAACCACATCAAAATACTTATTTCATATCATAGGGTATTTCCAATTACCATACCACATAGTGATAGACATGTGATGAGACCGGTAGTGGAATTATGAATCCAACGTAACTAATGGCATCAAAAATGAAGTCCTCTAGCCCCCAATATGCTAATTTGAATAAAATTCCCTTAGAATGAAATAAGCTTTGTTTACTAGGGTTTACTATATACTCATGAAAATGACACTTTTTACTATTCATTTTACATTTACCTTTTTACAAATTACCTTGTTGTAGAGCAATCCAGGATGCTGAGTAAACGGACCTACAAACCTCCCAAACTTGACATTGTTCGCGATGAGGTGGCATGAGGCATGCTTCGTCATATGATGAGTGCATTTTTCTCTTCTTTTTCATCATTTTCATGCATTTACCATAATTTTTCATGCATTTTTAGTAATTTTAGGATCCTAGAAAATATTGGCACAAAGTGTCCATCTTTGTCACAAAGCGTCCATTGCTGGCACAAAGTGTCCCACCTTGGTGCAAAGTGTCCCACCTTGGCGCAAAGTGTCCAAAATTATCTAAAGTGTCCAAGACCCCTTGTCCAAAAATAGCATAAGTGTCCACATTAGCCATAAAGTGTCTTAGAACAACTATAGTGTTATTTAATTGATAAATTTAGGATTTATGTTATGTAATTTGTTATTTAAGATTCCTCCTCAAGCTTGGCAACACCTCAGAGGGAAACAATTATGTTTCCTTCATCGGTCCATCACATGACTGTCGGATGAGGAGGTCAATATTCTATAGGATGTAGGATTGTTTTAGGTATACCTCATGCCACCTATGAGGTATCACAATTCTATAATGAAGGCCCTACTAGTTAGATGGGATGTTGACACATGTACCTTCCATTTTCCTCTGGGTGAGATGACTATTACTCTAAAGGACGTACATCACATACTACGAATTCCTATCTAGGCCAAGGTCATACACTTAGTAGATAAGTGATCTTATAGGAAAATACAAGATGATATCCTATACTATCTACAGCAGCCCATTTGATGATCAATCATCATTCCATGCATCGAGCTTAGATGGCTTCTACATGTGCAGACACTACTACTTTGGCATATTTTGATCACTACCATAGTACTTACATTAGTACCAAATAGTCGAAGAGCACATTTAGATGGTGAACTTGTTCATATTATCAGAGACATGGAGGATCATAGGATCATTTATGCTTGGGATCACAGTATGCTCATGCATCTATACTAATGATTTAGGGCAGTTTGTAAACTAGGAGCTGGACAACATAGTACATTGTACACTCTTGCAGGTATGGTGCTTTAAGAACATCACATGTATCAGGGTGATTGGATTTCCTACCATAGTGGCCATGGGCTACCCATGGGCCTTTAGTTATGCACTAAGGAAAGAATGGTAGGAGGGATATTTACTACACTGGTAGATTATATTTGATCGACTAGATGAGGATGATATCTACTAGAGGCCATATCTCAAGATTTCCCAATGGACAAATGGCAGGCATGAGCTAGTCAAGCAGTAGTAGGACCAATTTCTTTTAGGGAGACATGATTACATAGTGAGACAATTATACTATGATTGTGTCATGCATCAGTTTAGACATGTTCAAGTACCACCATAGTCCCAATCAAGATATCTACAATCAGCACAGAGTGCTCATAAACCTAGGGATAGTTGTTGCCTTACTATGGAGGATGTATACATTATTGGTTTAGAGGACAAGGACCATGAAATGTCCCCATTCTCTAACATTGATGATGTAGGAACTACTTAGGCTTATAATGAATGGTGGGCTGCAACAAAACCAACCCATGTCTTTCCCCTTCACTACCCTGCAGGTCACGTCAAACCTCTTCTAGGTCGCAGAGAGGATAGGGATGATGAGAAAGTAGATGGAGATATAGATGATGATGACACTATGCCTGACATCTTTCTATGTTTAGATGAGGATGATGAGGAGGAGGATGAGGAGGAGGATTCCTATTCTATGAGTGAGGATGTCAATAAGACAAAGGAGCATCCAATTTCCCCCAATAGGAGAGATACTCCCCCTACCAAAGTCACTAGATCACATGCGGCAGCCACATTAGAGATTCGTACTCACAGGCATGGGGAGAATAGCAGCAGTAGGCCATCCACACCTCCCACACAGAGGGGGACCACCATTATATGGTTAAACCCTAAATGGAAAACTAGAGATCCAGGTGATGATTTGATATTTATGGTTTCATTACACTCTTTTAATTTTGTGTATATGATATATATATATGTGTGTGTGTGTGTGTGTGGCATAAGCTCTATCAATGTGTCACTGTAGAGATGATTCATGCACTATGCATGGAGGATGATCTACCCTCAAAACACGTGCCCCTAGCTTCCATAGGGAAACATGCAAATCTCTTCGAGGATTTTGCTAGATTGAGGACAACGTATGAGAGTGTGGCTAGATGTGCCAACTAAGCTACATGACAACTTTCCATACTACAAATAGCATTGGATGAGCTCCAAGCCTCTAGAGTTCCATCAAATAGTGAGACAAAGTCTTCCCTCCAAGTGGAAATCTTGAGGTTGGAGAGATATGGCTAGGTTACAGGTAGAGAAGGATCACATAGAGCAGAAGTGTGTCAAGGCACTCATACAAGAGGTAGATATTAGAGGAGAGGTGTGGGGCCTATGGATATATGAGGTCTTTGAGTAGGAAACCATCACATTCCACCATCTCACGATAGAGGCCAGCACTAGGCACAGAGGGGTCTAGCAGTCACTGGCCCTATTAGCATTGTATTCATTGATATATGTACTTGAACTTTTGATGATATATATGATATATGAGCATTTTTTTTTTATGTTCTTGTGTTGAATTAAATATCAATGTGATTTATTAAATATCCTTTGCAAGAATGTCTAATAAATATCTCCATGATTTAATGTTTATGTGATTTAATCAAAAAAAATTAGTTTATGTTAGATGCTACATTGTGATTAAGTATGCTATGTTAACTTAAATTCTCCTATGATCTAATAACATTAAATGCATATAAGAATCTAAATTAACGCAACACAAAAGATTTTCTTTTGAATAGAGTGGAAACTAAAGTAATAATTCAAACTAATTGAATAATCACTTTACACTTTAAGACACATTATTATCATTTATCAAAGAATGAAGCAATGCGAGATAAAATAGAACACCATCTACCTAATCTAACAACATTGTTTTAACACACTATTCAAAAGAGAGAGAACTAGACGTAATACCGATGCAAATACATTATGCTAATAGGTTCTTTTAGGGGTGTGTCAACCATTTCCATTAATTTTTAGGCTCTGAACCCATAGTTTTCTCTAATTACATAAGGTTCTAACCAATTAGGGTTGAATTTTCCTTTTTGATTTGGAAGAGCATTGACATTACATTGATTTTCATATAAGACCAAGTCACCTTTATTAAATGGACAAGGGATGACATTATCATTATAACCACACTACATTGTAATAAGCTTGGAGATGCTCAAGAGCATGATACGTTGTTCATCAAGCATTTCAAGTTGATGCAATCATTGCTCTTTATAAGTAGTATCATCGATAATCCCTTTAAGATCAATTCACAATGAAGGAATCTCTTACTCCAAGGGAATTATTGCTTCAGTGCCATAAAGAAGGTTATAGGAGGTGTTTCTAATAGATGTTCTAATAATCGTACAGTAAGCCCACAATGCGTAAGTTAGTTAAGTATTCCACTCTTTGTTATGTTTACTTACTGTTTTTCAAAGGATTTGTTCAAGAGTCTTATTAGTCGATTCCACTTGTCTGTTTGATTGTGGGTAATATGGCATTGAAAATTGATGTTGAATATGAAAGGTTTCCAAGAATTTCTTTGCATCATTGTTCTTAAATGGAGTTCCATTATCCGAAATCAATGTGGAAGGAATACCAAAGTGAGCAATAATGTGTTCCAATATGAAATGACATATTGCATCAGCTATTATGGAATGGGGAGGGGTAGTTTCTACCCATTTTGTGAAGTAATCAATTGTAATAATGATAAACATATGTTCGGGAGAAGAAGGTGGTGATATCTTTCCCATAAGATCCAAACCCAAAACTGAGAATGGCCAAATAGGAACCTGGGAATGAAGCTCGAAAGTAGGAGCATGAATCAAATTTTTGTGTTCTTGACATTTATGACATTTCCATACGAACCAATTTTTGAACTAACGATCTTCCTCCAAAAATTCCCCCCACAAGAACTTGCATGAGCTTCTTCAAGTTCTATATGGATTTCAGATTGTTTAAGACATCTAACTAAAAGACTATTATAAAACACATCCGCAAGGATTATATACTTAGATGCAAGCTTTCGAAGATGAGCTCGAGTGTTCTTAGTTGTAGGCTCAAGAAAGGTACCTTCTTTTAAATAATTGAATATAGTTGTGTACCATTTGTTAGAGTTTTCAATTTCGGTTAATAAAACTTATTTTATTTTATCTATCGACAATTTTGGAATCATTTGAACTATAAATGTAAAATCAGCAAAAGGATCTTCAGGAGATACAAGGGAAGCAGTGCTTTCCATTGCATTTGCATGTCAATTATCCTTTCGTGGTATGTTGTCAATTATATATGAGTCAAATTTATCTAATAATGTCATTTTAAGGTCCTTATATCGAATGATTTTATCATTCTTTTCTTGATATGAACCATTTACTTGTTTAATAACTAGAAGGGAATCACCAAATATAGAAATGTTTTTAACCTCTAATACTAACGTTGCATGTATACCAGCTATTAAAGCTTCATATTCTATAGTTTTATTTGTACATAGGAATTTTAAGCTGAAAGATAAGGGAATAGGCTTACTTGAAGGAGGAATTAGTATAACCCATTCCCTAAAGCCAGTTCGACACTTAGAACTGTCAAAGTACAATTCCCATGTTTCTTTTTCTTTTTGAATAGTCAACACATTATCATCAGGGAATGAGTCTATATTAGGTAACACTAGGGGAGAGGGAGCATCAGCTAATTGGTCGATCAAGGCTTGTCCTTTGATTGCCTTTTGAGAGAAAAATTTAAGATCAAACTCAATTAACAACATAACCCACTTAGATAAATGCCCCAATAGATCTATTTTAGTGAAAAGGTGTTTTAAAGGATCAAATTTCATCATCACGTGGATTTCTGCATTCAATAAGTAATGTCTCAATTTACTAGTAGCAAATACAAGAGCCAAACATTATTTTTCTATCATTGTATATCATGTCTCATAATCAATTATGGTTCAATTAATGTAATAAATAGGATGTTCTCTACCACTATCATCTTGTTGATCCAATAATGGTGCAAGAGCATGGGCTAATGATATTGTATAAATGATAAATGGTTTGTCTTGCATAGCGGGTTGTATGACAGGTGGAGTAGCAAGATAATATTTCAAATTCTCAAATGCTTGTTTACAATCCTCATTCCAATTAAACTAAACCTCTTTCATAAGGAGTTGTGTAAAGGGTAATGTTCAGTCTGCTAAGGATGCTACAAAATGATGGATAGCTTGAATTCTTCCTTGTATAGTATGCAATTTATAAATGTTTTTAGGAGATGGCATGTTAATGATAGCATCAATTTTCTTTGTGTCCACCTCAATACCTCTGTGAGATACTATAAAACCTAAAAAAAATCCACTATCTACTCCAAAGACACATTGTTTCAGATTCAATCTCATGTTATGTATTTGTGGTCTTTCAAAGATCTTCTAAAGGATATTCAAATTGTCTTGTTGAGTTAAGGATTTGGCTAGAATTCCATCAACATAATCTTCCAAAATATTATGTATGTAATCATGAAATATCAATGTCGTAACTCTTTGATATTTTGTTCCTGTCTTCTTTAATCCAAAAGGCATAACTACCCAACAAAATGTTCCCCGAGCTATAGTAAATGTTGTCTTGTATTGATCTTGAGGGTTGATAAAGATTTTATTATATCCAGAAAATCCAATAATGAATGACAAAAAAACATGTCCTGCAGTCGAATCTACTATCATGTCAATATTAGGAAGGGGAAAATCATCTTTTAAAGATGCTTTATTCAAATCATGAAAATTTGTACACATCCTAATATGATTATCAGGCTTTACGACTGCAACAATGTTTGAGATCAAAGGAAAATAATCTATCAGTCGTATAAAACAAAATTCAAGAATCTTTTCAATCTCAGCATTAACCAATAAAGTTATCTTAGGATTCATCCTCTGTATCTTTTGTCTTACCGATTTAGCATCTTCTTGAAGAACTATGTTGTGTGTCACTATCTTAGCATCAATTCCTAAAATATCCGAATAAGTCCAAGCAAAGAGTACATGAAATTCATGAAGTAATGTTCCATGATCTTCTTGTTCATCTTCATCAAGGAACTTTCCTATTTGAATCACTCTTTCTTCATTAACTATATCCATCGGTATATTGATTGTATCTCCCAAAGGAAGTGCATTTTATTTCAGAATTTCAATATTGTATTCATCTTTGTCCTTGTCAATCTCACTACTTTCCTTTTCTTCATCCACTTGTTTATCACTAACCATAGCACATCTGGCCCATTTTTTCTTAGGAGGAACAAATGACTTGTCATAAACTCCTAACATTTCTTTCAAAGCTTCATCACCTTCATAGTATTACAATGTTTCTTCGCAAGTTGTATCAATAAATTTAGGATTTTTCAAAGTGAGAGTTGTCTTAGTAGAGTTACACGTGACAGTGTTAATGTTGAATGAGGGTCTTTTAATTGCTTGTGTTATCTTAGAAGGACAATATCCCAAACCAATTTTTTTCTTGTGTGCTAGGCTCTATAGGAACATGGATTCCTTGTTCTTTCCTTCCACATCCTTTTCCACTATAACCAAGTTTTTTTTACAATCTCATAACCTCTTTCATAAAGTTTCTCCATCTCTTTCGGGTTTGGTGGTTGTTGGTATTCTATTTCATCAATTTTTTTTGTATAGCTTGTGTCTTCTTCAAGAGTAGATGAATTAGATGCTTGTGAGTTTTCTTTTGAATTCTATGTTGACATTACCATTGATTTTTTTTGTTTTTAGTTTTTTTCGTTGTAATTTAGTATTCTCCCATGAATGTTGGTGTGAAATCTAAGGAACCCAAATCATCTTCGAACAACTTAGAGACTTCATCAATGTTCTTCTTCCTTCGTGTCTTCAACTTTTACAATTGGGTTCAATGCTTTCAAAATATCTCATCCTTCTTTCTTAGTAATCAAACAAATTTTAGGTTTAGGATCGGCTTTGAGTGTGTAAACTTTATTTTCATAGACGTACTTCATTACACAGTGAAGGGTAGAAGGCACTCCATTCAATTCATGAATCCAAGCTCTCCCCAATAGGAGATTGCAAGAAATATCATGAGGCATAACATGGACCGAATTTTTTAATGTTACTTTCCCAAATTTAATAGGTAATGTGATGACTCAAAGTAGTTGTTTTCCTATATTATCAAATCCATGGATGGACAAAGAATCTAGAACAATGTCACTCTTATCCATATCAATATTCTCCAACAAGCTCACACTACACACCTTAAGGTCTGAACCATTGTCAACAAGGATTCTCTTTATCCCAATTCAATTAACATAGGCTATTATCATGAATGCATCATGTCATTTTTGAACTTCCAAGGAGGGTAATTCTCTTTGGTGAAAAAAAATATCTAAATTAACCTTATTCATTCCTTTAACTAGCATTGCCACATCATTTGAATTTGTATTAGGAGGAACCATAACTTGTTGCAAGGTTGTTTGAAGCATACTTTGGCAATTTGGTGAAGCTTGAATAAGATCCCATAGGGATATCTTAGCAGGTGTGTTCTTAAGTTTTTCAACAAGATCATATTCCTTTACACTATTTGAAACTAAACAAGGAGCGCTAGGCAAGATAGGTTGAGGCAAAGGTAATGAAACACGATTTTTTTGTTGTTTCCTTTTGTTCCTTGTATTGTATGTGTGAGCAATGGTATTGCAACCCGTTTGTTGTGAAGCATTGTTATCGCCAAATGAAGGCTTATTTTTAGGTGGTTCTAGGATGAGCATGGGTTTGTTTTGAACTTGAGGTTTTTGTGAGGAAGGGTAAATGATAAGTTGAGGTGTGATTGCATTAACGTATATGTGTTTTGCATTGTCATGAAAAGCTTTAGTGGATGCACCTTGTAAGATGAAGCCCTTAAGGGCTTCATTTAACATGTCAAAGTCATCACTACTAAAGGACTTAAGGGATAAGATAGCTTTGAAAAAGAGATTTGACATAATCAAATAACTATGCTTTCTCAAAGGGTTTATGTTTGATGTTTTTTATGTTTTTATTTTTGTTTTTGTTTTATAATGATTTCAAAATGTAAACTAATGTATCTAATGATGTAATCACGCTAGAAATTAAAGAAAATTATAGAAATCTAATGCTAATTTTAACTAAGATTTGAAAGAAATGATTTTTCCAATGTTACAAAATCTATCTCAATGAACAATAAATTGGATACAAAAATAAACTATTTCAGGAAACTACTTTTTAGATCTAATAATAGAAACAAAAATACAAATCAGAAAGCAAAAATGACTCAAAAAATTTGCTGAAAAAGTCTATACAGGGACTCATTCGCCCTATGGTGAATGGGTCCTAGATTAGGTCTAATAAAAAAGAATAGAAATGAAAATCAAACACCAAAAATCACTCAAAAATTTTGTTGAAAAGGAGTGTATAGGGACTCTTTTTCCCTATGGCAAATGGGTCCCAAATTAGGGTTTTTTAAAGTTGACTTTTATTTTTCTGAGTTTATCCTATGTGTTTGTTTTTTCATGTCTGTAGTAGGTGTGTGTGTGTGTGAAATGTGCAAAGTTAGTATCAACACAAACCTAATGAAACTATTTACATTAAATATTCAAAGCAAAGTAAACTATTCTAAATTGCATCTTAACAAATCTTTCAAGAACGTCTCATTGTCCTCTATTCCCAAGGATTTATTAAACTGTTTAGCCCTCAAATTTCTATGAGCACAATGATTGTTAAAATGAATACTTAGGAAACAAGATAACATTCAACATACAAGCCAATCTAATGCCTACATGAAACTATATGCAAACAATGATGATGAATGCTATGATAAGTGAAGGATGATGTTGATGATAAATGAACAAGTGGAGGTGGATGCTATGGTATAGAACTAGAATGATCTACATATGATACTACATATTCCCAAATGCAAACTAAAAATGACTAAGATGATACTCCATATGCTCAAATGTAAACTTAAAATGAACTAGTATAAAATGCAACTATGATGTAATGAAGGACATAAAATGCAACTATGATGCAATATTTAAAGCTAAGATGTAAATGAAAAGCAAAGCATGATTGTAAAAACTAGCTATAAGACTCCAAAATTCTCCAAGCTCCAATGATAAAACCTTCATGATAACTTTACTTCAAATGTGGATGCAAAATGCAATGCCCAAGGGTTGTATTTATAGCCTTTTCCAAGCATATAGTGAGGTGGCAATAATCAACAGTCTAGATTCTAACAAGAAGAATGGATGGTGAAGATGAAGATAATCAAGATGTTGTCCCCTTGACCAAAGACAACATGCCATTTGGATGGAAGAATCTCTTGAACAATGGGAAACATGCCATTTGGATGGAAGATTCAAATGTGAGAAGAGAAGACCATGTGCTTCCAAAATTGGTGGAAGTGTGGAAGGAATAAGTCATGTGCTCCAAAATTGGTGGAAGTGTGGGAGGAATAAGTCATGTGCTCCAAAATTTGTGGAAGTGTGGGAGGAATGAGCCATGTGCTTTTTAAAATGAGTTGAAGATAATTCTAATTAAAAATTAGAGTTATTTATTTTCATGTGACCTTAGTGAGGTGGCACAAAAAGTTGTAGAAATGTGCTTTAATTCCTAATTGGATTTAGTGAAGATTAATTAAATAAAATAAGTTTAGGGAACCTTGTTTATTTAATTAATTTAGAAGAATATGTTTTAGATTTGGATAATTAGAGAAGGGTGAACAATATAAATAAATTGAGAATTTATTTATCCGTTGTTGGAATATTAATCAAATAGCTAGTATTTAATTAATTAAAGGTGATGACCATTTTTAGGTGTATACATTTTTCCCCTATTTGAAGTAATGTGTTTACACATTGCTTCAAAGAAAAATTTGATACTGATGCTCAGAAAAAAATTTGATGCCCTAGACGATGTCCCATACGTTGATTTACAAGTACTACCAAATATATGCCCCCTCGAGAGATAAATCAGTAAAATATGGAATTTTTTATGTTTTATAGAGGATTTGACAATTTTGTGATGATGATACAATGTTAAACCAATGATACTTTGATGTTACACATGATTTATCTCTCGAAAAAGAAGATTGAGCCTGTCAAATTTATTAATTGATGCCTTATGTTGCCTCCTTGTGTTTGATATTTGATGATCGCATTTAGCCGATTGATTTGATGATATTGATGTGATAGTTGATGATTGACCTCATGATAGGTGAGGATCAATGATAGGATGATGATGATTGACCTCATGATAGGTGAGGATCAATGATAGATTGATGATTGACCTCATGAAAGGTGAGGATCAATGATAGATTGATGTTTGACCTCATGATAGGAAAGGATCAATGATAGATTGACGATTGACCTCATGATAGGATAGGATCAACGATTGATGAACCTCATGATAGGAGAGGTTGAATTGATTGATGAACCTCATGATAGGCGAGGTTGAATTGATTGATGAACCTCATGATAGGCGAGGTTGGATTTATTGATAAACCTCATGATAGGCGAGGTTGGATTGATTGATGATATTGCTGATTTGCGATATGATCATAGGAGGATTTTTGCATCTGGTGTAGGCAGATTCAAATTTGATTGGGATTTGTGGTTTGACTTCTCTGATTGATTGATATGCCATGGTATAGGATTGATTAATGTACTAAGACTTGATGATATACCAAGACCTGATGTATACACTCATTCAGTTGAGACATTTGATGATGTACCTCTTGATTTGAGACATTATGATACACTACTAGTTTTTATATTGATGTATCTCTTTATACCTTTGGATATCCTTGTACATTTGACATCATTTTGAGTTATATATGACATGAAGTGATGATGATGATTGATCTATGTTTCCACATGATGTTTATATGTGATGATGATCATGACGATTATGACAGATGCATTTGATTTCTATTTTATGATGCTATGTGATGTTCTGCATGATGGTGATATGATATGTTATGGATGCAAATGATGATGCAACTGATGTGTTATGATTCTATGATGCTTTATGAATGATGCCTATGTGATGGATTTTATTATGCCAATGAAATGTGATGTATTTGATGTTTTTGTTCTTTTCTAATGCAAATAAATGATGCAATGAATGTATGTATGATGGATGAAATGATTGTGTGATTGATACCTAATTCTATGAGAATGTATGCAATGATGATATGATATGTTAATGAAATGATGGATGATTCTATATATTTTATGGATTTATCCAAATGATTTTTTATGCTATGTGAAATGGATTTGATTATGCAATAATGATATGTGATGTTTATATTGATTATGTATGGATGTGATGCAAATGATGTGTGATGTTTTGTAAAGATTAATTATGATTATGTGATGAAAATAATTATGTAGATGATTGTGTTCTAAGATCTTAAGCTTAAATGAGTGAATCTATCCACCTTCCAAGAGTTGTGGGAAGGTTGTCATCAGTTGATTCTTTGTTAAATTAAGCTTCACAAAACTTGACATATTTCCCAATTCTTTTGGAAAGCTAAAGAGACTCACTCATTTTAGCTTAGTGAACCACTTCCCCAATGCCACTAAATGAAATGATTTTGATTATGCAAATGAGATGCAATGGATGTCCTTTTTTGTTTTTTTTTTATGCAAATATTATGATGTGATGGATGAATGATGTTGTAATGTTTTCTAATGTATGCAAATGATGATGCAACTGATATGCAATTAAATATGAAAATGATGTGTTTTTGGCCATGTCAAGTGTACTCAATCCCTTAATGCAAGAGATAATACGATTGTTGCAGCTTGGGAAATCCCATAAATACATATGCAAACTAACATGGATGTAATCTTCTTTAACCATGCAGATCTCGTATGAAAAATTTGTCATTCGTAATAGCCAATTTGGTCATGCTTTTTATCATCATTGGGCCTTTAAAATGTTGAAAGTGAGTACAAGCATCAATGGTATATTTAGACCATGATGACCTGAGTAATACTTTCATGATGTTTGATAGTGCAAGTTAACACAAGCATCTAAGTATAATTAGACTGAGATGACCTGAATATTGCTTACGTAAATAGACGAGAGTTAATCCTTTTCCTATAAAAATTTAGAATGTCATCAATGATACTTTGTAGCACACGTCTCATGACAATTTGCATAGTAATAATGATCAACTCACAGACAACAGACAAAGAAAAATCATACTCTTTCCTAGCTTCTCTAGTTTGATACATCATCAAAGGGCTCTAGAGATATGATAACAAAAATCAAAGTATAACAATTGAACATTTTTGTTTAACGTGATAAACCCATGATTCAAAAGAGCATCATCCTTTTGATTTGATTTTATGTTCCATTTTCTAATGTTTTGGGATTTCTTGATTTTTCAATTTTTAGGTGTTTTTTGAGATTTTGACCAAGCACCTAACCTAATGACCTATCCTAGGGGTCTCGGGGCTTGATCAAAGATTAGCTTTTCCTATGTTGTACACACAGAGACCACATAGTTTGACAAGACAACTCTTTTTTTGAATTTTTTGATTGACTTTTGACTTGTTTTTGGTTTTTGATATGATATGGATGTTTCATGCATTTTTTATGTTGATTGATGTTCAATGTTGGTTGTGTTTTAATCATTATTGTTATTGTGTTTGTCTTACTGCTGTTTATCTATTGGTTTAAGCCCGAAGTTTATTTGCCCCCTGCGAGTTCAAGATTTTTCCCCCAATCTAGGGTGAGACATGACCGCGATGCCATAATATGTACATGGTGCTTTCAAAGGATAGCGAGATGGATGGTGAAATTGAATGGTGAAAGAGAATGGTCGACATGCTCAAATAAATGGAAAAGCTAATCTATGACTAATAGCGCATGTTGCCAAGTTTTCACTAGTTTTTATTGCACTTTTTCATATTTTATGATTTTTTTATCTTTTCGATTGAATTTTTTTTGTATTTTTCTCTGTTTCTATTTTTTTTTGGATTTTTTCATCCTTTTTTCTTTTCTGTATTTTTTCAGGACATTTTTTGATGTTTTTGGTATTTTTCAGGACCTTTTTTTATTAAATGATATGATATGACCAGTTGAAGGAATAGGATGCTCCACAAAAGAGGTAATGCAACCATGGATAAATGATAGATCAAACTAAAAGATTCATGGAAAAACATGTCACACCAGCAACATATCTCTTGTCAAAATATGATAATGGTTGATTGATTAAGATGCCAGGAATGATTGGTTCCATAAGGCATGATGATGATAAGTAATTAGGATCATTGATTTCCTCTAAGTACAATAAGATTGATGATTGTTGATGATTGATTAACAAAAGATATGATGATTGGATAAATTTTTTATAGCTACGATCAAATATGATTTGCATGATAAGATTCAAGGTCGCAAAGGGACATGATGACATGGATTCTGATAAGCTAGGAGATATGGAATGGGAGAATGCAAGGATAAGGATAATGAATGGGATGATCAAGATCAACTAGGTAAGATACGAACACAAGCCTCAATTATTTTTCCCCTATTCCTCATCAAGACTAAGGACGAGAAGAAAGGATGTATTTAGAAAGAATGATGGGATATGGATAAGGTGAAGGATATGATACGAAATATATGGAAAAATTGAATAGGATAAGATATATGATGTTCAAGAAGATCATTAACCTTGTCGAGATCAAAGGTGGAAATGTAAGGAATGATAAGATGGAAAAAAATTTCCCCCCCAAGTGTAGAGTGCAAGAGGAATATGGAAAATAGGATATGGATGATAGGGAGATAGAAGAAGGAATTAAGCATAAAATTTCACAACCAAATATTCCTCTAATAAACCATGGCAATGGGGATTAGACTCATAAATGTTGGCCTGTTAAAGGTATGATGGAAGAACTAAGGACTTATCCAAAGGTTTGGATTAAAGGAGAATAATGAGGGATGAATTTTGGGTAATGGATAGGAGGTTGGAAGGCTTGTTGATGGATAGATGGAAAGGATGGCAAGATAAACATTGGCATGCACCTTGAAGGGTGGTGGAGTGATGGAGGAAAAATGGATTTGGAAGATGAAAGGTTTTTAAATGGAATATTGGAGGAAGCTTTTGGTTCAACAAATTTGGATGCCAATTTAGATTTTATTGCTTCTATGAGACTTTTAGGAATCCACATGATTTTGACTTTGATATTTTCTTTGTGGGCCTTTGTGGCCTTTGAGATTTTTCTCTTTGCTTTATGGGCCTTTGTGGCCTCGGATTTTTTATGGCCTTTGTGGCCTTTTGAAATTTTATTTTGATTTATGGACCTTTGTGGTCTTTGAAAATTTCCTTTTTTCTTTGATGGGCCTTTGTGGTCTTTTTTATTTTTCCTTTGATTTTGGATCAAATTTTCTTTTATTTTTGCATGCGTCTTCGAGGAGACATGTTGATCCTTTGACACATGTGGATTTTGAAATGGAAGCTTTTGAAATTTGGCACCCAAATTGCTTCCAAGAGAAATGGGAGGGGTGGATTGAAATGAATGGTATGGAGGTATTATGGATGAGTGAGTGTAGGTATAATTTTGAAAGGGCATCAAGGATGTGTGCCTTTGTTGTTCTTGAGGAATAAGATATGGACCTAAGATAGAGGGAAAGTTTGATGGACTAGGATGAGGGCCTAAGATATATGGAAGGTTTGGTGGATTAGGATGAGGACGTAAGATAGATGGTAAGTTTGGTGGATTAGGATGACCTAAGATATATGGAAGGTCTGGTGGATTAGGATGAGGACCTAAGATAGATGGTAGGTTTGGTGTATTAGGATGAGGACCTAAGATAGATGGTAGGTTTGATGGGCTAGGACACTTAGGTATATAACCAAGGCCATGGTGATATGGTTTTTCTTGAGCAAAAAGGGGTTCTAGGATACCTTGTTCATGAAGGCCTATTCCTTTGCCTTTTTAGTTCATACTTTGACACATTTGTTTACTAATGGGATATGTGTTGTTTGTTGAACAAGATGCAAGTCCATTTTGAGGAGGATATGATATGGATGAAATGATAGGTTTCAAAAGTAAACTAGATCGGATGATGGTGGAGGATCCCAATTTGTAGGTGTTGGGTACATGGATAGCTTTAATAGGTGTAATAGGATCTTGGCATGGGGATGATGGGGTACTTGACTTGGAAAAGAAGTATGAGGTGTAGAAGATGGAGTAGCCTTCTCTTTACTAGATATGAAATCATCATGAAGTGGTATGAAAGGCATATCTTGATCTTGAGAAGGTGAACATCCTCATGAAATGAAGGGATATCCTCGGATGGAAGCATATCTTGATCTTGATGAGAAAGGGAATCATGAAATTTTTTAGAAAGCATATCTTGATCATCGGGTGATAGGACATCATTAGATAGGATGGAAGAATTATCCTACTCCTAGGATGCAATGGATTCATGAGGTGGTATGGATTCATCAGATGGAGTGGAAGGAGGACTTGGAAGGATACTTTTCTCTCTTGAGATGGAAGGGAATCCTTGTGGATGAAAAGTGAAAGGAGGGGATCATCATATAATTCTTGAGAGATTTGGTCTTGGTCAAAGATTGGAAGAACTTGTGGAATTTTGGTATCATCAAATGACGTGGAAAGAATGCTTTGATCTTGAGATGTAGAGGATTCTATGTTGTCATGTTTTGGACTGAGCTATTTACATGAATCATTGGATGCAGAAGGTATGATAGATGAAGGTGGTTGGATGGAATTGTTAACTTGAGTGAAAGAATCCTGAGATTTATTTTGGCTTATGTGAGATGAAGATAGATGCATGACGTGGTAAGATTGTCCAATATCCTTTGTGTTTTAGGACTAAGATTTGGGCTTCTCATTTAACTTTTTCAAGATTTTAAATAAATTGAACTTGGATGATGTATTTGTTGGTGGAGAAGGTGTCATGTTCGTATTTCTATCAGATGGATAAGAATAGATGTCTAGCAGCAAATATCTCTCTATGGTTGTTTCCCTTTGCATATCCCGGATTTGTTGTTGAAGGTTCTTCATTTGATGAGCTAAAGCATTCAATTGATCCTCAAATATTTCATCCATGGTGGTTTGAGTTTTAATTTTTTTAGTTTCGATGTTGGGAGTTTCAATGGTTGGAGTTTCAATATTTGACTCTTTAATTTTTTGATTTTCAAGTCATTTTTCCTTGAGCTTTTGTTTTTGTAACCTTGTTTGAATGGGCATACAAGTGTTATAGTTTTGACTAAAATTACCAAGGATTATAGCTAAGTTAATTAGAATGACAAATTCTAATGAGACTAAGTTGGATTTGACTATATAGCTTCATTTCATGATAAGAGGATGATAAATCCTGATGATGAAATTAGGCTTAATAATCAAAGGTGTGGTAACTTTGATGATGTTGGTACTTTGAGATGTTATATCTTGGTTTAGGTTGGAAAATTCCACTTGTAAAGGTCAATTTTAACAAGTTTAGATTCTAAGGTACCTAAGGAATGATTTTGGACTGAAATTTTGGTTCAAACTATGAGATTGGAGGAAAATTTTCTTCCTACACAAGATACTCAAATCTTTGGAAAGGTCTTGGATTTTGACAATAGTAAAATTAGTACAAGTTGGGATTGTTCTTTGAAGCTCTTTTGTATAAATTGAAGATCAAGCTCTCCCTAAATTTGTAAAGTGTTGATAGAAATTTTTGGTGTTCTTTTGGACTAAGAGGTTTGGACTTTGGTTTCTGAATTTTAATCTTTCATGAAATCATTTGGTAACACACATGTTCAGACTCTGTTTTACCTAAGGATTGGTTGAATACTTCTGAGGATTCCCAAGATGAGGCTAATTTTTGAATAGGAGATGAACCTAGGTCACTATTTTGTGTTATGCAAAAGGTGCCAAAATAGAGACAAAAGGCGCTACAGAATGTGCAAAAAGTGCCACAGAATGAGAAAAAGGCGCCAGAACAGGTGCAGACTTGGTTTTTTTAAAGTTTCTTGAAAATTTGTTTGGTTTTTCTGATTTTCTTATTAGTGTAATTAAATTAATTATTACACTAGAATAAGTTAACTTAGGTCATATATCATTTAGTCCTAGGTTGTATCTTAAATAAATCATTTAATAAATGGGATAATATTCCCTTGTTTGTAGGGATAAGATTCCTTCTAGAAGATGAGTTGTCCTTCTAGAACTTATCTCAACATTTAATAATTTCCTAGATAGGGTTCACATGTTGTCACATGTTGTTAGATCATGACACATGGAAACATCTCTTACATCTTAGGTTTTCTCTCTTGCCTATATAATTAGGCAACTTGTACATTTGTAATCATCCAATATCAATATCATATCATCAATATAGAATCTCTGTTATGCATGCCTAGTTGCAACACTTTCTATGTGGTTGATTATCTTTCCTGGCAAGGGTCCTCCATTGAATATTTTAGAGCTTCAAGGATTGTGCATCCGTAATCTCAACATGGTATCAGAGCTTGTCCAATGAAATGTCAACCCTTGATCAAGAAAGTTGGTGTGTGAGATTCTTCATAGGTTGAAGGTTTCCATTAAAGGCTACTTGACTCCACCTATGGACCAAGCTTATTTCTGAAGTAGATTGAGTCATATCCAAGCTTGCCATTGTCTTCAGAAGGCCTCGAAACCCTAGGATCACATGTCCATTCATCAAAATCAGATACATCAACCCGGAAGCCATTAGAGGTATTTTTGGGTTTGCAAAATTAATCGTACTATCCATACAATTTTCTATAAAAAATCACCCCAGTCAGTTGTCCTCTGAGGAAAAAAAAATTTAGTCATAGGCCATTTTCTATTTTCAGAAAAAAAAAAATCGGGCTTATATCTCTTATTATTTGGAAAAAAAATATTCTGTGATTTTGATATAGTTTGCAGAAAAATAAAAATCAAGGGAGCGACTACATATTTAATTACTTGGTCAGTATCCTTTTTTAATAATCTGCAGGCATATATACATTGATTGGAATTTTATTAAAAAATTGTGGGGTTTGAATAAATTCATCGGTCAGCATATCATTCCTCCATCGGCATTTATCAAGGGATTGATTTATTTTAAAAATCATTGGCACTTTATCAAAATATTTTTTGGGGTTTTATGTCTGTCAGAATAGAATTTTTTAGTCGGTATTATAGTTGGGTTTTTATTTTTTATTTCATAGTGCAATATAAAAAATTCTTTCAAATTCTATCGGTCAGTTTTTTTCATTCAATAATCTACAGGGTTATGGAGTACTTTTTTTGGCCCATTTGGAGGGGCCCATCCTTTGACTGTCGTACGCTGCCATCCCATCATCTTTCATCACCGTCAGTTTCATCACCGACTGTTGAATAAGTCCCCACCAGTTGTTCCTATCATCGGCACCACTGATTGCTGAAAAACACTATCCCCTCACCACCAGAGTCTACCACTCTCATCAAGCGGCACCGCCTCCATCTACCACCGTTTCACCGCTTCGCCTCTGCCCATCTAGAAAGGCCTTTTTTTTCCATTCAAACACTAATTATTCATATTGAAAACTAGGTGCTAGCCCCTGTGGGGGCAGATTTTTGACCCTTTTAGCCTATAGAGTGCCTAATCTAGGCCTTTTTTTGTTTTATCATAACTTTCACCCACGGTGTCAAAAATCAACAAACGAGATACCGTTGGAAAGAGAATTTCATCTACTTTCTAGTGGTGACATATGTTCTAAAAAAAAATTCTTGCAAAAAATTATACAGCCAACTAAAGAAAAAACCCTAATTTGGATATAAAGGCTCATATCTTCGCAACCGTTCATCGGATTTCAGTGATTCTAGCGGCATCAGGAAGGTGATTCAGAGCTTTTTTCATTCAACTAGACTCCTTGATCAGTTTTAGCTCCAGGTACTCTTGCATTTCTTTTTTTATTTTGGTACATTTGTTCAATAACCTAGACATCCTGAAGCTTGGGAAAATATTTTTTGATTTGGGTAGCATCACTTCAGTTGCACATCATCCTTGGAAGTCTTTATTTGTTGTTGAAGGTCATTTGTCTTTGTATTTTGTGGAGAAATTTCATTATGGGGCTTGCATATACTCCTTTGACTATGTTGCTTAAGGGAAACTATAAGAAATGGCCAGATGGGATCACACACCATCTCCAATCACTTGATCTATTACCTCATCTATATGGTATAGTTCCCCATTTGAGTGACAATATTCATGAACTTTCTTGGAGTTGCAGTAGATACACTATTTTGGAGATCATTGAGATGCAAGTTGATTGTGATGTTTTGAAAGCTATTGATCATTGTGACTGTCCTCACATCCTTTGGATTAAGCTTTGGGAGATATATGGAGATTCAGATATTCTACCCTTCCCTGATGGTCATGATTCAGAATGTCATTCTTTAGATCAAGTACCCCACAATGATATTGTTGTGTAGGAAGTTAATTGCCTTGAATCTTCTAAAGAGGTTGACAAGGTTCCTTCAGATGCTTCTTCTCCATCAAAGACTCTTGGTATCCCTCCACAATCAATGATTCCTTGTCCAAATTCATTGATTGAGGCTTCCCTACCATCATTAGGACACTTTCATTTTTCTAGACTTGGCATCACAGGATGGCTTTGTTTCAGGAATCACTAACTTGGCTACTTCTACAGGTTTGGAGGACATTCTTGAGGTGATATCACTCCTTTATCTAGATCCTACTTTGGAGTGTTTTCTTGAGTCTCCTCATCCTTCTGTCTCAACCTTGACTGGGAATCCTGAGACTATCTTGGAGGCACTTTTCTTCTCTTCATAGATTTCATGTTTGAGACTTCTTCCCTATCATTCCATTCAAGATTTGAGGTTTCTTCAGCATCTACCTTTGGATTGGCTTTGGACTTCTTTTAGTGGTTTTGAGGAAACTTCATTTAGAGGGTGCTATCAAGTCTCCATCATATTCATCTCATCATCATCTATGGATATTGTTCAAAATTAGTTTCCACATCATTTTGGTTTGTCACCCTCTTCATTGATTTTGGCATCTTCATCTTCAAGCAAGGAGACATTTAAGCAAAGTTTAGAGACATCATTAGCATCCATTTTCATCCTTCCTTCCTTCAATCCCTATCTAGAATGGGAATCATCCCTACACTTGCAGTTGGTTTTGTTTCTTCTGAAAGGGAGACAAGTTTGTCGACATTGGATCATGTTTTGTCTTTAGACACTTACCATCTTTGCAAGTGATCTCATCTTCTGGGGGGGCTATAGTCTCTCTATTTTCCTCCCTATGGGGGGACTATTTTATTGTATCCATGTGATGGATGGTGTACTTGGGGGTTATTTGGGTGTCCTCCATCCTTCCCATCCTATCTCACTTTTTTTCATTTTCATCTCCTTTTTGGAGAGGGGTTTTGTTCCCACTATATTTCCCCCTTCTCTTTGGTTGTGGCAGATTTTTTTGCATCATCTTCATGTAAATGGGTACCTAACATGGCCTCATAGCTAGGACCCATCATCATCATCATCATTGATCATCTATGCATAATCATTGCATTTTCCTCCCTAAGTTTAACTTATGGGGGGTGTTAGTGTAATTAAATTAATTATTACACTAGCATAAGTTAACTTAGGTCATATATCATTTAGTCCTAGGTTGCATCTTAAATAAATCATTTAATAAATGGGATAATATTCCCTTCCTTGTTTGTAGGGATAATATTCCTTCTAAAAGATGAGTTGTCCTTCTATAAGTTATCTCAACATTTAATAATTTCCTAGATAGGGTTCACATGTTATCATATGTTGTTATATCATGACACATGGAAACATCTCTTGCATCTTAGGTTTTCTCTCTTGCCTATATAATCAAGAAACTTGTACATTTGTAATCATCCAATATCAATATCATATCATCAATATATAATCTCTATTATGCATGCCTAGTTGCAACACTTTTTTGTGTGGTTAATTATCTTTCCTAGCAAGGGTCCTCCATTGAAGATTTCAGAGCTTCAAGGACTGTGCATCCATAATCTCAACATTTCCAATGGGAGACTTGGTTGTTTCACTAAATACAATTTTGAATCAAGGTTTTCACTTTCAATATGTGATGTTTTGTTTTTTTTTAAAACACTTTGATAAAGACACATCAAGCAATGTACACTCCTAAGGTTGTGAAAGACTATATTCTTTTGGATTTCACATGGGTTTTACCCCAACCACACTTATTCTTAGTGGATGACTAGATGCTTGACCCCACTAGCTCCCCTCCATGGCACTCACTTCTCAAGGCATCCAAGCATCAATACCCATGAATCTCCCATGGCATATTTTTCATCTCTACTAAAAATTGTGAGAATGTGGATGTCTTCACAATGACCATTGTTGCATCGAAGAATAGATAAAGGTTTTTGGCCAAACTATAATAAGGGTTTTAATGTGGGCATTCCATTCATGGGGGATAATCCACATGGTGAGAGACCATTGTTGCCCTTCTTGTTGGAACTATCCTCATGATACTGGCCTTTGTTCTAGTATCCCCATTTATATACCAGTTGGAAGTCGCTTTGCTTTAGCCTGTTACTGGTTGGTTCATTCCCTTGGGTGATTACTTTTTCCCACAAGGCAGGCCCTCTAAGATAAACAAAAGAAAGTAAGTATACCCATATTTCGATCAATCTTTATTCCACTTGAATAAAGAGAGAACACATGTGATATACTTAACTCACACTCGCACACAAAATTGAATGGGTCTAGCTTTTTGGTCACCCAGTAAGGGGAGATCATATGCCTACCATCCATCAAGCACAAAATACATGGTGTTCATTAACCTTTTAATTAAGCTATGTTCCTAACTTAACCAAAATGAAACAATTAAATCACTTCCAATCCCTACAATATGTCAATAGTTTGATAAGAATGTCTTCGACAAGCATTTTTAGTACAATGGATATCAAATGCTTTTTCTTTCACTTCAATGCTCCATGTTCCTCTTAAAACCTGCAATAAATGCTCAAAGTGTTAGATGAGATCAAGAAATAAGAAGACATGAGGGTTAGGTGAATGATTAAGCATTAAAACACTAAAACTTAGACCAAGTTACAATGTGATTTGACTTTAGATGTAAAATTGAAAATTTTAACTCCATAAAAATTGATAAATACCTACACCATTGCATATCTTATTAAATTCTACCCCACTTCAAAAAAAATACCTTTGAAAAAGACCTTTGTATGACCAAGATACGACCATTTTAAGATTGACTACAAAAGGCACCACAAAATGAGCAAAAGGCACCAAAACAGAGACCAAAGGTGCCAGAACATGTGAAAAAGGTGCCAAAACAAGTGCAAGAGGCTCCAAAAGGCTCACGTTCAAACTTTTGAACATAAATTTTCAAGCATGTTAGTGACTTAGTGACTTCATCAATGTTCTTCTTCCTTCATGTCTTCGACTTTTGCAATTGGGTTCAATGCTTTCAAAATATTTCATCCTTCTTTCTCAGCAATCAAACAAATTTTAGGTTTAGGATCAGCTTTGAGTGTGTAACCTTTGTTTTCATAGATTCACTTCATTACACGATGAAGGGTATAAGGCACTCCATTCATTTCATGAATCCATGGTCTCCCCAATAGGAGATTGTAAAAAAGATCATGAGGCATAACATGGACCAGAGTTTTTAATGTTTTTTTCCCAAATTTAATAGGTAATTTGATGACTCAAAGAGGTTGTTTTCCTATATTATCAAATCCATGGATGGACAAAGAATCTAGAACAATGTCACTCTTATCCATATCAATCTTCTCCAACAAGCTCACACTACACACATTAAGGTCTAAACCATTGTCAACAAGGATTCTCTTTATCCCAATTCAATTAACATAGGCTATTATCATGAATGCATCATGTCATTTTTGAACTTCCAAGGAGGGTAATTCTCTTTGGTGAAAAATAATATCTAAATTAACCTCATTCATTCTGTGAGCTAGCATTGCCACACCATTTGAATTTGTATTAGGAGGAACCATAACTTGTTGCAGGGTTGTTTGAAGCATACTAGGGCAATTTGGTGAAGCTTGAATAAGATCCCATAGGGATATCTTAGTGGGTGTGTTCTTAAGTTGTTCAACAAGATCATATTCCTTTACACTGTTTGAAGGTAAACAAGGAGCGCTAGGCAAGATAGGTTGAAGCAAAGGTAATGAAACAATATTTTTTTGTTGTTTCCTTTTGTTCCTTGTATTGTATGTGTGAGCAATGATATTGTAACCTGTTTGTTGTGAAGCATTGTTATTGTCAAATGAAGGCTTGTTTTTAGGTGGTTCTAGGATGAGCATGGGTTTGTTTTGAACTTGAGGTTGTTGTGAGGGAGGGTAAATGATAAGTTGAGGTGTGATTGCATTAAAATATTTGTGTTTTGGTTTGTCATGACAAGCTTTAGTGGATGCACCTTGCGAGATGAATCCCTTAAGGGCTTCATCTAACATGTCAAAGTCATCACTACTAAAGGGCTTGAGGGATAAGCTAACTTTGAAAAAGAGATTTGACATAATCAAATAAATATGATTTCTCCAAGGATTTTTGTTTGATGGTTTTTATGTTTTTTTTTAATTTTCTAATGATTGCAAAATGTAAACTAAAGTATCTAATGATGTAATCATGCAAGAAATTAAAGAAAATTATGGAAATCCAATGTTACTTTTAACTGAAATTTGAAAGAAATGATTTTTCCAATGTTGCAAAATCTATGTAAATGAACAATAAATTAGATACAAAAACAAACTATTTCAGGAAACTACTTTTTAGATCTAATAATAGAAACATAAATGCAAATCAAAAAGAAAAAATGACTAGAAAATTTTGCTAAAAAATTCTATATAGGGACTCATTCTCCCTATGCAAAATGGGTCCTAGATTAGATTTTATAACAAGAATAGAAATGCAAATCAAACACCAAAAATCACTCAGAAATTTTGTTAAAAAGGGGTGTACAAGGACTCATTTTCCCTATGGTGAATGGGTCCTAGATTAGGGTTTGTTAAAGTTGACTTTTATTTTTCTAAGTTTATCCTATGTGTTTGTTGTTTCATGTTTGTAGTATCTGTAGTAGGTGTGTGTGTATGAAATGTGCAAAGTTAGTGTTCATGATGTTTTCCACACAACAACAACTTACAAAGAATATAAAATCCTATCTCTCTTGAAAGGTAAATCTCTATCAGCAAGCCTCAAGAGATAACCCCAAGGTCTCTAATGCCAAGTCTTGACAATGCATAAACAGCTCAGTGATAAATGTGAAAATGTTGGTAATCGCAAAGGGACCTTACTACAAGCAAAGACTGAATCTTGAACTTATCAGATCTGGCAATGTAATGATACTTCAATCCTAAATCTAATTGAAATAATAAAGAAATAACAAAAGATTAGGGTTTCAGAGAGATATCTAAATTTAACTACTACTAAGATTAACAATGCAAATGATGAAATACTTGAAATGGACCAATCCCTCATAAACTAATTCTTGTTTGACCAAGATAAATCTACAATCTCACAGAAACAATGTAATCTTCTAAGTTGTTAAAGATTTTTAGATCATGAACATTCATCCAAGACAACCCTGTTGGTGTAATTAATTAATTAATTATTACACTAGCATAAGTTTACTTAGGTCTTGCATTTAATCATTAAGTCCTAGGTTGCATTATTAGATCAATCATTTAATAAGTGGGATAATATTCCCTTCCTTATTTGTAGGAGATAAGATTCCTTCTAGAACTTATCTCATCATTTAATGATCGTAACCATTAGGGTTCACATGTTGTTAGATCAAGACACATGGCAACATCTCATGCATATTAGGGTTTACCTCTTGCCTATTTAAGCAGGCATCCTGTACATTTGTAATCAATCAATAATATATCATATCTATATTGGATAGCATTGTACATGCCACAGATTTACCAGCACTTTTTGGGTGGTTGATTATCTTTCCCGGCTTAAAGGTCCTACATCGAAGACTGTAGCTTCAAGGACTGTGCATCCATTATCCCAACATGGTATTAGAGCTATATCTGACTCCAACATGGTATCAGAGCTTATCCAGTGAAACATCAACCCTCGATCAAGAAAGTTGGTGTGCGAGATTCTCCGTAGGCTTGGAGGTTTCCATTGAAGGCTACTTGTTTCCACCCGGGGACCAAGCTGATTTCTGAAGCAGATTGAGTCAGATCTAAGCTCGCCATTGTCTTCAGAAGGCCTCGAAACCCTAGGATCGCCTGCCCATTCATCAAAATCGGATACATCAACACGAGAGCCATCAAAGGTATTTGGGTTTGTAAAATCAACTGGTACAATCTGTACAAATTTATAGTAAAAAAATCACCCCAGTTAGTTGTCCTCTAAGGAAAAAAAATTTTAGTCACGGTCACTTTTTCATTTCAAAAAAATCGGACGTTTGTTTTATATTATTAGCAAAATATTTCTACTATAGTTCGCGGAAAAATATTTTAGAAGTGACCTGCCGAGCTATTGTGTCATGGCATCAATGTCTCGGCATAGGGGGATTCGATTTTTAATCAAATTTTGGAGTTTAATTTTGTTAAATACCCGGTACTTAATTGCTCGGCATTGTATTTTTACATCATCCAAAATTGTGCCTGTTTTAGTACAGTTTTGCAATATTAAAAGTCAAATAATATTTCATTCGGCATTTTTCAAAGTCACAGCGTAGTTTTTGTCGAAGATTCCATTTCTAGGCGGAAGCGTCGTTTTATCATTATTTAGGTAGCTCCACCGACCCGTCGATGATTCTTTACCCTTCCGCGGTACCCTCATGATCCTCCGTACCGTCGCTGGAATTTCACCCAGCGGTTTGCGGTGCTACAGCAGGCCGGTACTCCTCCGTACAGCTCGCTACAGAGAGTCATCGCGTGATTATAAATAGCAAATAGAGGCTCGAAATCTACCGGACGTAAAAGCCCCGCCATATACGAGTGCGGCGTGATTTTCAACATTTTGGGCCATTGGTGCATCCCAGGCTGGGTGCGATCAAAGTGCTTATGTTTTGCACCTTGTTAGCCTGCAACTTGCCTAATATAGGCATTTTTTTTGTTTGATCATAACTTTCACCCAGGGTATCAATTTTTTGCAAACGATATACCGTCAGAAAGGGAATTTTGTTTGCTTTCCAGTGGTGACATCCAATTGCGAGAATTTGCTGTGAGACATTTCTATCAATTGAGAGAATCAAAAGAGCCTAAATAGACTCAAAGTACATAGCCATATCTTACTCAACTTAGCCGTTTTGTAAGTTTGATGATTCAGTGACATGGAAGGTGGTCAGTAGCTTTTTATCAG
>VDFB02193867.1:626709031-626838293 GCA_007258455.2 Sequoia sempervirens
CGGGAGCTTCAGAGGTATTTTTTTAGGGTTTGCAAAATCAATCGTACTATCCGTACAATTTGCAGCAAAAAATCTCCCCTTGCAGTTGTCCTCTAAGGAAAAAAAATTTTATACGCAGGCCTTTTTTCATTTCAGAAAAATCGGGCATTTTGTTTATATTATTGGCAAAAAAATATTTCTGCTATAGTTCGCAGGAAAAATATTTTGGGCGACCTGCAAATTTATTGTGTCATCGGCATCAATATTTCTATCGGCACATAGGGGTTCTGATTTTTAATATCCGTCGGCATTTTGGGATTTAATTTGTTAAATACCCATTTTTTTAATTATCGGCATTGTATTTTATCATCCGTCAGCATATCTTGTTTTTTAATTGCAATTTTGCAATATTAAAAATCAAATAATATTTCGTCGGCATTTTCAAAAGTCTGTAGTTTTTTGTCGGCCGAATTCATTTCTGGGCAGGAAAACGTACGTTTGTCGGCCCATTTGGGGGGCTGACTCCACCGGCCGTCGATGATTCTTTACCCTTCCGCCGGTACCTACGCAGTCTCCCGCCGACCGATCGCTGGAATTTCACCCGCCGGCTGCAGTCTTACCGCCGGCCCGTGCCTCTCCTCCCGCTGGCTACCGAAGTCATCGCGCCCGCCGACGGTCTCATCATAGACCGAGGCTCCGCTCTGCCCGGACATCTCCGCCCCATCGCCACCAGGGGTGGCGTGATTTTTTTTTTCCAACATTTGGGCCGTGGTCGCATCACCGACCAGGTGCCAGTGCCCGAGTGCTTATGTTTTGCACCTTGTTAGCCTGCAACTTGCCTAATATAGGCATTTTTTTTGTTTGATCATAACTTTCACCCAGGGTATCAATTTTTTGCAAACGATATACCGTCAGAAAGGGAATTTTGTGTGCTTTCCAGTGGTGACATCCATTCTGTGAAATTTTGCTCACAGACATTTCTACATCCAATTGAAGTCAAAACCCTAATCTAGACTCAAAGCTGCATATCTTCTCAACCGTTTGTCAGATTTCAGTGATTCCAGCGGCATCAGGAAGGTGATTCAGCGCTTTTTTTATCAGTCTAGCCCCTTGATCAGTTTCAGATTCAGGTACTCTTGCAAGTGATTTTTTTAGTTTGGTGCATTTGTTCAATACCCTGGACATCCAGAAGCTTGGGAAATGATTTTTTGATCCAGGTTGCATCACTTCAGTTGTAAATCATATTTGGAAGTCTTTATTTGATATTGAAGGTCAGTGTCTTTGTTTTTTGTGAAGAAAATTCATTATGGGGCTTGCATATTTCTCTCCTTCTTTGGTTATGTTGCACAAGGGTAACTATTTGCAATGGCGAGATGGAATCTACCACCATCTTCGATCACTTGATTTGTTGCCACATCTATTTGGTATTGTTCCTCATCCAAGTGAAGGTATTCATGAACTTGCTTGGAGTTGCAGCAGATACACTGTTTTGGAGATTGTTTCTATGCAAGTTGATTCTGATGTTTTGAATGCTATTGATCATTGTGATTGTCCTCACATTCTTTGGACTAAACTTTGGGAGATCTACGGAGATTCAGATACTCCAACACTCCCCGATGATCATGATTTAGAATGTCATTCTTCAAATCAAGTACCCCATGATGATATTGTTATGCAGGAAGTTGATTACCTTGATCTTTCTGAAGAGGTTGACAAGGTCCCTTTCAGTGCTTTTTCTTCATCATAGACTGTTGGTATCCCTTCACATTCAGTGATTCCTTGTCCAGAATCATTGATTGAGGCTTCCACTATCATCATCGATCAGGACACTTTCAGTTTTTCAGACTTAACATCACATGATGGCTTTGTTTCAGGTATCATTGCCTTGGCCACTTCTATAGGTTTGGAGAACATTCTTGAGGGGATATCACTCCTCTATTCAGATTTGGCTTTGGAGAGTTGTTTTGAGTCTCCTCATTCCTTTGTCTCGACCTTGATTGGGAATTCAGAGACCATCTTGGAGGCACATGGTTTCTCTTCAGATATTACATATCCGAGACTTCTTCCCTGCCATTCCATTCAGGACTTGAGGTTTCTTCAGCATCCACCATTGGATTTGCTTCTTCCTAGCAGGAGATTTGTGGTTTGGACACCTTTGTTGCTTCAGACTTCTTTCATTGGTTTTGAGGACACTTCATTCAGGGGGGGCTATCAAGTCTCCATCACATCCATCATATCCATTTTATCTCAGTCTTTGGATATTGTTCAGCATCAGTTTCTGCATCATCCTGGTTTGTCACCCTCTTCATTGTTTGGGACTATGGCATTTTCATCATCAGGCAAGGAGACAATTGAGCAGAGTTTAGAGACATCATCATCATCCATCTTCATCCTTCCTTCCTTCAATTCCTATCCGGAATGGGAAGCATCTTTGCACTTGCAGTTGGTTTTGTTTCTTCCGAAAGGGAGACAAGTTGTTTGTCGGCATTGGATCTTATTTTGTCTTCAGACACTTCCCTTTCTTGCAGGTGATCTCATCTTTTGGGGGGGCTATCTAGTCTCTCTCTTTTCCTCCTATGGGGGGGTTTTTGATTGTATTGTATCCATGTGATAGATGGTGTTCTTGGGGGGTAATTTGGGAGTCCTCCATCCTTTTCTTCCCTTCCCATCCTATCTCACATCTTTTTGCATTTTCATCTCTCTTTTGGAGAGGGGTTTTGTTCCCATTGGGTTTTCCCCTTTTCTCCGGTTGTGGGAGATTTTTCTGCATCTATCATGTACATGGGTACCTAACATGGCCTCGTTGTCGGGACACATCATCATCATGCATAATCATTGCATTTTCCTCCCTAAGTTGCACTTATGGGGGGGTGTTGGTGTAATTAATTAATTAATTATTACACTAGCATAAGTTTACTTAGGTCTTGCATTTAATCATTAAGTCCTAGGTTGCATTATTAGATCAATCATTTAATAAGTGGGATAATATTCCCTTCCTTATTTGTAGGAGATAAGATTCCTTCTAGAACTTATCTCATCATTTAATGATCGTAACCATTAGGGTTCACATGTTGTTAGATCAAGACACATGGCAACATCTCATGCATATTAGGGTTTACCTCTTGCCTATTTAAGCAGGCATCCTGTACATTTGTAATCAATCAATAATATATCATATCTATATTGAATCTCCATTGTGCATGCCTAGTTGCAACACTTTCTGGGTGGTTGATTATCTTTCCTGGCTAAAAGGTCCTACATCAAAGACTGCAGCTTCAAGGACTGTGCATCCATTATCCCAACATGGTATCAGAGCTATATCTCAGCTCCAACAAAACCAACTACAATTGAAATGAATAAATCTCCACAATTGAACTAAGCACAATGAATATAAAGTCCAGGCTAACTTTGGAAAGCAACTAACAATCAACTAGCTACAAAAGTATGGACCAGGGATTGCTACAAACACTTCAAACATTAAATCATGATCATTGAATCAGATCTAAATCTAAATCTAATAACCTTGAGCAATTTGAAAGATAGGATCATAAGAACCATGCAAGATAAGTCAACACAAAAGAGATCACCAAAAAATCACAATGTCATCAATTGTATTGAATCACCAAATTTTAGCAACAATTCCAATGTTCTATTACAGCACTTGCTCACTATCTTCTATATTCTACAAATGAGGAAAAATGCCCAATTTATAGAGAACCCCAGAGCATGTCAGCCCAAGCAAGGGTTTTACAATAATAAAAAAATCCAGACAAGTCGGCTCAAGGAGAATTCAAAATAAAATAAATTGACATTAAATACATGAACTCAATCCAAGGTTGGCCTGGGATCTCCAATACAATTCTAACCAAGGCACAAATTTCAATGCAGCCCCATATTAACTGCCTTCTCCAGCCTTATCCTGAGCACACCTCACCAAGTCGGCCAAGGGGTGGAGTATATAATATTTGAATTTCTTCATAGTTTAAACTTCATCTCTAGAACTCCAATCAACCATGCTAGACTTAGCCTACACTCAACAAAAATGAGCATCAATATCAATTATAACACTATTATAATATGAAGATCAAGATTAATCCATCATCAACAATATATTCATCATCTGAATAAATGCAAACACAAATCTAAATCAACCTAGAAATGTCATTAAAGTGCAATCTACACAGTCTGAGATTCTGAGCCAGCCACGGAATCTAGGCCAAAAGGGAAATTCCAAAAAAATCCGGCCTAGGCGGATTCTGGCGAAGAAGGCACAAAATCAACTATTAGATCATCAAAAAAGAAAAAAAGATGCAAAAAATTGTGCAATTTATCAATTAAGAGCATGGAATGATAAGAATCTATCATTAAAATCATCCAATTCATTCAAATTCCAAGTTTCACCAAGCTTCCCAGAAAATCCAAAAAAAATTGGCGAGACAAGAATTTTGTGAAGAGAGAAAAATTCTAGAGTTTCAGCACATTCTAGGAAAATAGAGGGAAGGAGGAGAAACCGAGAAAATCTAACCGAACAAAAAATCTTGCGGTTGACAGAAAACCAAATAATTGACAATCCAACACGAATTTTCTCAAATTGACCGAAGGTCACAAATTTGAGGACCCAGGGCACGGAAATTGTTCAACCTGAACCTCCAAAACATCTACCTTGAATTCTAGGCTCAATCGAAAGCAAATCAAAAATAAATGGCAATGCCCCAAGCATGAAACCGTAGATTTTAACCATGAACGCATAGAGCGAGCATGAGACACAAAAAAATGGCCCACAAGCAAACCATCCCGTCAAAGCACAACAGGATTGAACATCCCAACTCAGGAGAATGCAAATGATAAAGCATAAAAGGCACAAAACTCCAAAAACCAACCAAGTTTGGAAACCCGATGGCCAAGCGAAATTCCAAAAAAATCTGGCCCAAGCGGAATTCCGTGAAGGCCAGAAATCTCTGAACTGCAACATTAAAACAGACCGAGTCAGACTCCAAACACAATCCAGGAAAATCCAGACGGGGCATACAATATCGAAACAAAGTCAAAACCTAAATGGCAGCATTGAAACCGAAGTTCGAATGAAATTCAGGAAAATCCGAACAGACAAGAAAATCCCAAAGTTGGGTAAAAACCCAAACTTTTCCCAAAACATAAGATTTTCAATATGCAACTTAGGGAAAATGCCTAGGCAAGCAAGGTAAATGTTTTAAGCTCACACCAAGGCAATGCAAAACCTCAAAATCAAAGGGGGAAAAATACAAAGATCAAAAGCAAAAGAGGGTTCCGGCTTTCAGCGGGGCGTGTGTGCAAAAACTGCACAACAGTTAGTAAAAGCACAAACCTTAATGAAACAATTTATATTAAAGATTCAAAGAAAAGAAAACTATTCTATATTGCATCTTAACGAATATTTCAAGAACGTCTCATTGTCCTCTATTCCTAAGGATTTATTAAACCGCTTGGCCCTCATATTTCTATGAGCACAATGATTGTTAAAATGACTTCTTAGGAAACGAGATAGCATTCAACATGCAAGCCAATCTAATGCCTACATGAAACTATATGCAAACAATGATAATGAATGCTATGATGAGTGAAGGATGATGTTGATGATAAATGAACAAGTGGAGGTGGATGCTATGGTATTGAACTAGAATGATCTACATATGATTCTACATATGCTCAAATGCAAACTAAAAATGACTAAGATGATACTCCATATGCTCAAATGAAAAATTAAAATGAACTAATCTAAAATTCAACTACAATGCAATGAAGGACATAAAATGCAACTATGATGCAAGAATTAAAGCTAAGATGTAAATGCAAAGCAAAGCATGATTGTAAAAACTAGCTATAAGACTCCAAAATTCTCCAAGCTCCAATGATAAAACCTGTATGATAACTTTACTTCAAATGTGAATGTAAAATACCATGCCCAAGGGTTGTATTTATAGCCTTTTCCAAGCATACAGTGAGGTGGAAATAATCAACAGTCTAGATTCGAACAAGAAGAATGGATGTTGAAGATGAAGAGAATCAAGATGTTGTCCCCTTGACCAAAGACAACATGTCATTTGGATGGAAGAATCTCTTGACCAATGGGGAACATTCCATTTGGATGGAAGATTCAAGTGTGAGAAGAGAAGACCATGTGCTTCCAAAATTGGTGGAAGTGTGGGAGGAATAAGTCATGTGCTCCAAAATTGGTGGAAGTGTGGGAGGAATAAGTCATGTGCTCCAAAATTGGTGGAAGTGTGGGAGGAATAAGTCATGTGCTCCAAAATTGGTGGAAGTGTGGGAGAAATGAGCCATGTGCTTTTTAAAATGAGTTGAAGATAATTCTAATTAAAAATTAGATTTATTTATTTTCATGTGACCTTGGTGAAGTGGCACAAAAAGTTGTAGAAATGTGCTCTAATTCCTAATTGGATTTAGTGAAGATTAATTAAATAAAACAAGTTTAGGGAACCTTGTTTATTTAATTAATTTAGAAGAATATGTTTTATATTTGGAGAATTAGAGAAGGGTGAACAATTTAAATAAATTTAGAATTTATTTATACGTAGTTGGAATATTAATCAATTAGCTAGTATTTAATTAATTAAAGGTGATGAGCATTTTTAGGTGTATACAATAGGAAATTTTGTAATAGATTTTTCTGATTTGAGGCTTCTATATGCAATGTTGACTAAGGTTTAATGATGAATGATGTGACTAAATCTAATGTGCGATATGAATCTAAATGTTTGAATGATGATTTTAATGTTAACACTATGCAAAACAAACTCAAATATAATGCAATTTTTTTTTATTTTTAGTGATTATAAGCAATGCAAACATGCAAATTTATCATAAATGCAATGTTCACTAATGTAATATTAAAGAACCCTGAATGCAATGCAAGTAATAAAAATCGGATGCAAACTATTGCAAAACTAAGATCTGGGGTTGAAAGGACTCCAATTTTCAGAATTTTGTTGTACAAGGTCAAGTTCACCAAAATGAAATAAAGAGAAATGGGGTAACTAAACTTATTCTCCACTATTTAATTCAACAAATGAGATCCAAACCATGAAGTAACTATCAACCCAAAAGGTAAGTCAACTATGTTGGTGTAATTAAATTAATTATTACACTAGCATAAGTTAACTTAGGTCATATATCATTTAGTCCTAGGTTGCATTTTTAATAAATCATTTAATAAATGGGATAATATTCCCTTCCTTGTGTGTAGGGGTAAGATTCCTTCTAGAAGATGAGTTTTCCTTCTAGAACTTATCTGAACATTTAATAATCATCTAGATAGGGTTCACATGTTGTCACATGTTGTTGGATCATGACACATGGAAGCATCTCTTGCATCTTAGGTTTTCCTTCTTGCCTATATAATCAGGCATTTTATTCATCTGTAATATATCAATCAATCATATATCAATAATAGAATCTCCATTGTGCATGCCTAGTTGCAACACCTTTCTTTTTGGTTGATTATCTTTCCTAGAAAAGGTCCTCCATTGAAGACTGCAGCTTCAAGGACCCTATGCATCCATAATCTCAACAAACTCAAGGTTTGAATCTTGCAATTTCTCTTTTTTCTATGACGAGGGTCTAGGTCAAGTAGTGTTTTAGGGAGACAAATTTGAAATGGTAAAACAAATCAAAACATAGATCTACAAATTGCAATGAAGAAATTTATCACAAAATAGAAGGAAATAGTGAACTTTCTAGAAAAACTAAGAGTAAGGAATGTTGTACACCTATTCAAAACTTGTTGTTTCTACAACCCTAATAGGGATTCATTCGCCCTATGCCGAATGGGTCCTGGTAGACTTTTTCAAGAGACTCTAAATGAGAAACTGTAGCTTATGAACCTTGAAAACTTGATTCCCTTGAAACCTTAATAGGGACTCATTCACCCTATGGCGAATGGGTCCGAGGAGGATCTTCCATAAAACTTTGAATTTGAATTTGAAGCTTCAAACCTATAATTCCTTCTTGTAACTTGAAATCTCCACTTTTGGATTTGGATCTACTAATAATCTACAAAAAAAAAAATTATGTTTGTTGGTGGATAGGGGTTTAACTCAGTAAAACCCCAAATTTGTTAATTAAACCTCGATGGTGAAAAGAAATATAAAACATGAAATGTGTTTGCAATCCTAACCTTAAGTCTATCTAATATTAAGATCTTTAATGATGCAAAGAAACCCTAATCAATTGTGTTAGAATAGGATCCTAGAATGAAACATGAACAATGCAAAATACCTACTTTAGGAGATCCCAAATCCCCTTAATAAGTCATAAATCTGATTATACCTCTCTTTAAGCTGAAAATAGAATGATCATAGAAGATGGAATCACTTAGGAAACAAGTCATTAGGATTGGTTAAATCTCATGGTGCTTCTCCCAAAGCCTAGAATCCATCATGATTTTGCATAGGTATCTATCATCACTTCTTTAGTAATGCTTGATCTTTGACAACAAAATGAGCTTGAAGACCTACAAAAACACTATAATGTTGCTCCAAGACTTCACTCTTGCTTGCTTCTTGAATATGAATGCTTGATCTCATGAAAAATCTAGTTCTAGTTTAAACATAATGAAATAACCTTGTATTTATACATAACTTAAGATGAATTCCCAAAATCCAAATATCATAAGCCGACATCAAATCTAGGATTTGAAATCATTAAAATCTCACCAAAAAAAATCCAAAAGAGGGGTCCTTGGTTAAGTGAGGACCCATTCACCATGTGGTGAATGGGTCCTAGCTCTCTTAACTAGGATGCACTTTGAGAGATGTGAAATATTATGTGAAAATAGGGTCCTAGGACCTAGTGAGGACCCATTTTCCCTATGTCGAATGGGTCCTAGGTCACTACCCTAGGACATACACCTTCCAAAATTAAGTCCTGTGTAATATCATTTATGAATGTCAAGTTTTATCTCTCAAAATTTTCAATTAATTAGGCTTGGATTTGAATTAAAGGGGCCAATTAAGGAAAATTAACCTCAATTATTTAATAAGGCCCTAGCTTAGTGTGAAAGTGTAAAGATACACTTTACAACACCCAATATAAGGCATAATTAAGTCCATTTAGTTTAAAAGGGGACCTAAACTTAATGTGAATGTGTAAAACACATTAGAACACTAAATCAAGGCATAATTAAGCTCATTTTAATATTAATTATTCCCAAATTAAGTTTGAAAAAAGGGATACTTTTTTGACATTACAATAGGATAACATCTACCTTGATAGGATGTTTTTCTTTGATATTATCATCATAAGTACTTTGGTGACTTTGATAACTGATTTAGAACCCTTGAAATGTTATCATTTGTTACTGTATAATAGGAGGGTTTAATGAGATACATCACCAACAATCTTACAATTTTTTTTTAGGGTTTGTTTTTAGCTACATGAAAAAACCAAGCCCTATGTAGGGTTTTAAGATTTGGATAGTTTGAGATCTACCTTGATGACTATCATGGCTTCATGAATACTATTTATCACTTTTATAGTATATGTTAAACAATCCCTTTTCATCTCTATTGTGTTCTACTTACTTGTTAGCTTAAGGTGAGTGACTTAGCACCTATTGGAAGGTATTCAGAATACAATATCTCTTCTCACTATCTTTAAACTTTCACTTTCACATGCATGTCTTGTAATTCCCCGAGCTGACAAGCTTAGAACAAAACCTAATGCAACAACTTTTTTTCTTGAAACAACACTGATAATGCAATAACGAAATGTTGCACTTGCATGATAACATGCACGCAAGTGTCACAATGACACAACACCAAATAAAACAAGGTACTTCACCATTGCATAAGAAAGGTGGAAATAGTATAATACTAACCACTCATGGGATAAACCCACCATAATGAACAAATGGAAGAGAGAAAGGATGACACAGGTCTACACAATGATCAATTACTAAAAAATGATCATAACACTGCTCTAGAATAGGATGAGGGATTCATAAACCTCTGATTCACATATAAAAGCACTAAACCAATATAAACATAGATGCAAACATTCACAAAAGGTTTCCTAACCAAGAGGCACAACTCATCATAAACAAGAATGACAATGAGTCACTTTAAGACAACCTCTCGCTTCCCAAGACATCTCATTGCAAAGAGACATCACCCAAGGGGGGAAACTACTCCACAACACCCCATGACCTATGATGATTATTAAGTGCACTCACAAGATGAACCACAAAGGCTTATAACCTTCACAAGACTTCACAAGACTAGAAGAACAATTTCCCCAACCCTAGGTTTGACAACTGGGTCATATCAAAAATTTGTACATAAAATTATGCAAGAGATGACCTAATTCCTTAATGGTGACACTTGAGAACTAGAAAAAAATCAATATACCCCTTGGACCATGAGGAACAACTTTTTATTACATGGTTTTCCAATGTGAGGTCCCAAAATAGAGGAGAAAGATCAAGTCCTAAAATAGGGAAACTTGAATAGGTTTTCAAGGGTTTCGATGACTAAAATGACCAAAAAAAGAATATACAAGCCATAAAAATTATTTAAAAATGGAATATGGCTTAGAAAACCTTTATTTATCAATGGTTAAGAGGGTTTAAATTCTATTTTTTGTATGGGAACAAGGCCACCCAAGCACAAGACCAGGCCACCCCAACACACTTAGGAAGAAATTACATTTTTTGGGCCTACCAAAACCAAGCCACCCTAATATGATACCAGGAAACCCTAGTATGATAACATGCTTCCAAATTTATGGCAAGGTTGCCCCAATAGTGTTAGAAACTTTATGAGTGAGTTGGGAGACTCCTGAGCAAACTAGTTTTCCTAGATACAACACTAGGCCACCCAACTATGGAAAAAGAATCTAAATTCATTTTAAACACCAATTTAAATGTTCCTAAGTTCATTTTATCATTTTCACATTATAATATGTAAAATCATAAATAAATCATGCTCGGCACCAATTTTGAGACATGAAAATAACCAAAATACGCTTTTATTTTACAAATTTACATTCATCTCCAAGGAGAGGTTACAAAACATCATTATTACAATTATATGAATGAATCAACATCTAATACATGAATTAAAATTGAATCTAAAAGATTATATGGCACTCCTTGATCCATGAACCTCAAGTCCCCAAAGGTGGTTACCACACCACCCAACCTCATGGAATCAAATGATCCACTCTTACAATGTTAGGAGATAGTCACATTGGTCACAAACATGAAACTCACACCAAACACAGGGATAATTCTTCCACTCATGCCATACACAAAGTATACACTCCACATACACATCATAGTTCACAACCAATCATCCAATCACAAATGGAATAACATAAACCAATTTGGGAAAACTCGCCAATGTCACCTCACAAATCTGCATTGGGCCAACTCACCAATGTCATACAAGGATCTTCCTCAGGAAAACTCACCAAGGTCATCACACAAGGGCACATGGAAGGTGATTATCATCTTTCAGGTGCTACTCAACTACATTAAGTTTAAATCTTAGAGATCAAGAGAGGTAATGTCATCGTGGAAACTAATGTGGGGCTCAGTGTGGAATCAAGTATCATCTCAAGCAAATGAGTGTACTTGATCTTACAAGACCCAAGCTCCTTGAGCTAGCATGTCTTCCTTGATCATCCTTACCCTTTACGAGTACTCAAGGTATGAGAGGGATATCCATCATTTTGTGTAATTAATTACACATGTTTCATTAGTGTTCACTTATTAATCTAAAATCCCCACACCATTATTGCCTACTTGACACTTTGGGTCGGGTTCATGTTGGGAGCCATTCCCAAACTCTCTCTAACACTTAGACCCTAAGCTCATCACAACCTCCAACAATTGTGGCACAAAAACCAATGCAAAAATATAATATTTTCAAAATCAATAACAATATCACTTTTCCATAATGCATAATATCATATTTCATGAAGTACTACTTCATCAAAACATTTCAAAACACTCACCACACCCTCCAATGACTGGCATAAAAACTAATGCACAAAATTCAACTTCATCAAAATTTTCTAATATTTTTCCACAAGCATTATTTTCATAAATCATGAAGGATACTTTCATTAAAACATTAAAACTCATCATAAACATATAAAATATTCAATTTTTCTCATTTTATTTTGCATTAAAAAACCATAAATTTTCCAAAATCTTCATTGATGAAAGCTTCATATTTAAAAATTTCAATTTCAATTTTCTAAAAATACCCTTTGGCTCTAAATGTACCCAAAAATACACTTTTCACATAAATTCACATTTCCATTATTTAAAAAAAAATGCCATAAATATGTCTCATTTGATTTTTTTTTTAATTTTACAAAAATAAATAAATCCTACTCTAAATTGAAAATTTTGAATGCATTGGAGAGATATTATGTTCCCCTAATGATACTCATTGTATCAAATAACAAAAATAATGGACAAGGAGGGAGAAATCAACACTTTCCTCTTTTTCATTTGCAAAATCAAATCACACACCATTTGAAAAACACGAGGAGAGACAAAGAATCCACTCACACATGCAATTCCCTTCCCATTCCTATCATTTTGCTTTGAATCCCATCCAAATCCATTTAAAATTGCTTTCCCAATCACATTTTTAAAATTTAGGCAAGAAGAGGGTTTTGAGAGCCCATTTTCTCAAAAAAAAAAAAAACAGGAATAAAAAGCTAAGTCCTTTTTTCCTTTTATTTCAGTTTCCTTTTCATATTTTCTATTTTCTTTATTTCTTTGAAATTGTCAAATATAAGTAAAACACTCACATTCAATCTTTCAAATTCATTTAAATCCATACAATTAAATCAAGCACAAATACACATTCCCACCCAAGGGTTTTTCTGAAATTAAATAACTTAATTATATTTCCATTTTCCCACATTTTTCCCACAATACATAAGGTATTTCGAAAATCATTATAGAATCATTTAAATTCCTAGCATATCATTTATGATCAAAAAGGTAATTTAAACTATCATTTAAATATTCACCTTAATCTAATTATATAATTAAAATATGATTAAATCATGCAATTTGCATTTTATTAAATATTTTATGGAAAAGCATGAAATTTGGAAATTATCTAAATCAAGCATGCATTGGCATTTCACAACACATTGGGATTCTAGAATAATTCCTAACTCGAATCTGGTTTCACATAGGGTCAAATATGACACTACCATACTCGATTCGATTATGACCAAGGAATGGATATGGAGGGGCCCAATGTGACATCTTCAAATTAACCATTGTTGGGCAATAACTCAAATCTATGTAGCCAAGTGGAGAAATAACCTTGTACCTATAACCATTCAATGGACGTCAAGGGTACCTACCCAATATATATATATATAGTTTAATCACATCATAATCATCCCAATGGGTCCAATAGTATAATCATAAAATGACATCTAAACATACACCATATAAATACTTAAATAAATCATTCATTTTAAACATCAATAATCGGGCTCACATTTAATCATAGCATAAACAATGCATTTCACTTAACTAAAGCATAATAATAAACCAATCATGTAACCACATAAAATTCCACCAATGAACATGTTGAGGATCTCATCTCAAACATGTGGTGGATCATACACACCAATGAAAGCCATAAGAATAATTACCATAGCAATCACGAGGAAATAGTGAAGCTAAAATACTAATCTCACATTAACAAGATGAAAACAAGAGGAGCACTACATTCCTCTGCATGGGAGGAAAATATTAATCTCTAAATATTTTTAATCATTCTAATACTTCTTTTAACCATCATGGATGCATTTCTATGTGAAACATATCTCAACCATAATTCCATAGAATTGAAAGTTGAAACTTAATCACAACAGTGAAAAAGAAAACACAGAAGGTTTGCCTCTTTGTTGTAATTAATATCAAGGGTCAAGATCTCCATCAATGCTCTTCATTTTGGTTTGCAATAGTCCTAGTTACCTTTGAAATCCTAAAAACTTGTGTAAAGAAGGCTAAAGTGGTAGAAACCCTAGAAGCACAACTTATTTTTATTATGAGTAAAACTCTTTTTGAAACTGCATGGACTCTCTCTAAATTATTCATGTGGTTCTTAGATACCTTTGAAAATTTTAAAGTTTTAGAAACCTTATTAAATTTTAAGATATTTTAAAAGGAAAAACATGACTTAATGATATTAACATGGGAAAACATTTTATCAAGTTTTTACCTTTGAAGTATTTTTCAAACCCTTTCAAGTCCTAATACTACACCAATTCCTCCTTAAAACCTCATTCACTATTAGGTGTGACTATTTAGACCAAGGGGTGAAATAGGCCAACAATTATATTCATATTTATTTAATTATCCTATTAAAATACCTCAAGGAAAACCTCAGTTCACCTAATAAATCCCAAAGAAGGAAAAAAATATCTCTTATTCATTGGTCCATTGTTGCCATTGTTTGATCATAAGTCTAACCCATCTCTTTATGCTTTCATCCTTCGCCTTAGTTTTTTATTTTTTCTTTAAGATTTATGGAAGTACAATAATGGTCACCAACATGAAGCTTTCTCATTTTTTGCAGTACCTCAATGGCCATAAATTACAACATTTTTAGACTCTTTAGATCAAAATTTTATTTCATTTCTCAATCTTAATTGTAAAATCTAAAATTTTGAAAATAAAAAAAGTATTTTAGGATCTACTATTTTCATGTTTGAAGTTTGGTTTGAAATTTATGCTCTATCTTTTGCTTAATAATTTGTTATTTCTTCTTCATCTAAGTAGGATAGGAGTACATACTCCATCCATTTAGTGCAAAAAAATTAATTTGCATCAAAGAAGGTAGAGGAACTAGTTTACATGTGTTCCAACTTGCATCATCTTCACCACAAACATAATGAGTATAGGGAAGATGCAATGAAATTGTCAAATGTAGACTTAAGGCTAGCTTACTTGGATGTTTCTTTTATCATAGAATTTTAACTTTATGATGAGTTAGATAGCCAGCATACTTTTTCTATAAGAGGTGATGGAGTTGCTTGCAATTGTTCTAATCTACCTACATAATATAATCTTAATGATGATATGATGATGGTCTTGGTGAAGACTCATATGAAATTGATTACCAATTCTTTTAATATTGAACAATGAACATTTATCATGACATTTGAGTTTAACAAGTTGATATTAATAATTTATGGTAGTTTTATTATCATATGCAAATATATATGTATTTTTTTATATAAATTTATCCTCTACTCTCACTCCCCACGCCCTGCCAAAAAAAAGAAAAAAGAATTACCATATCTATACCCAATTCCTATTTAGCAACTGAAGAAAAAATACTTAACCTTGTATTGAGTTTCATACCTAAGCTACAATATCCCCAACTATGTAACCTTTCTTATGAATAATTTTAAATACCCTTAAAAATTTCAATGGATAGTCATTTTCTACCAATCATTACTTTACATTTCCCTAGTTTTTAGGTTTAAAAAGTCTACTATCCTTTCAATGCACTAGAAATTCCTAAAGATTAAAACATGTGGAATCAAAGGCAGGGTTGATTGATTATGCAAGTGTTGTTTTAACAATTTATTTTTGGGCATGAGACTTGATGAAAGATTGAAAGAAGATAATGTTTGGAGGTTTCTTGTGATTCCCTTGCAATGAAATTGTCTAAATATGAAGTCTTTGAAGCAACTAACAATCTCATCTATGGTTTACATGCATCAAAAGAAAGAGTGTTTGCATGGAGATTAGTCTCCCTTATGCATCAATCGATTTTCCTTATGACTCAGATAATACATAATATCGAGATATTTTTCTATAAGGTTATGGTTTATTTGTTACAATTACTTTCCAAAACAGAGAAAATGTAAATTTGAGTAGCTCAAAAATGGCACCATCTTTCTAAAAATTGCAAAATGGGCTTGCAAAATCATGTCAAATAGACTTACACGGTTGTTTCCCCCATAGAAGTAGATATCAAGAATAGATCATGACTTGGGATATTTCCCAATTTTTAAGTTAAAAAAACTTAACCTTTTGATAAATCATTGAAATGAATCATTACTAGAAAAATTACGATAAATTGTAGATCTAGATTCTTTCATTATTTTGCAAATTTCCATGATTTTGGGGTTAAAAGAATATGGAATTTATGTTGAAAATTTTTCCCCAACCTTAACTTGAACTTTTCCCTGGTTATATCCAAAAAAAATCTCAACTAAATCCCAATTAATTAAAAAAAATCTTTTGGTTTTCCAACTTATTCCCTAGAATGATTTGTTTGCTATAGAATCAATATTCTTTGAAAATTTGTAATAAGTTGCCATTTATCTTTTCTTGCACCCACACACCAAGTTTATCCTTGAAAAAATTGTAATAACTTGAAAAAAAAAATTGTTAAATGAGATTTTGACTCATAAAATTATGAATAAATCTTTGATAAAATTGTGCCTTGTGATTAAATCACAAATTTTCTACAATTTTTTGATGATTAATTTGATTTTTGTAAAATATCTATAGTTTCTTGATAAATTTATCTAGTGATTATTTTTTGTTTTTTTCCATTGCTCTAGTCTATATTTTTCTAACCTAATTTTCTTCCCAATTTAATCCCAATAAAAAAAATATTTTTAACTTTTGATATTTCCAAAGTTATTCCCATGAAAGATTTTTGCTGGTAAAATTTTTGTTACAATGGTTTCCCCTTCCTTAAGATACATTTTGGGTCTACAAATTTTCTAAATTGGTACAAAATATTCCATGCTCGAGAACATTTAAAAGTTTCAAAATCTAATTATCCACTCAGCAAGGCATTATCATAGCCAAGGCTTTTAGATGAAGTGCAAAAATTTAAGTTAAGGAAGCATGTCTCATAATTATATATCGCACATTGGCGAAAGAGGAAAATTTTCTTATGTTTATAAATAGGCTAATGGCTATACATAATGTCTTTATATGGCGATGGTGGAATAAAGAAAAAATGGAGCACAACCGAGTCCTGTAAGAACGGAGACCTTAGGATTGACAAAATAATGGGAGATGGGACCAAGGGTTCAATGGTAGACAATGTAGGAGAGAATCTAAGAAATACAATACTCAAGGCTAGGCTAGGAGGATACACGAAGGTATATAATGATTGAAACTATACAAATTTTGGGTATATTAGAAGGTGGGTTAGGAACCCTAAATCCAAAGTCAACACTTACACAATGACTTCAAGTTACCTCAATTGGAACAAAGGCTTGTCGAGTAGAGAAAGGAAAAATTAGGAGCAAGGTCCTAATTCAAGATAATTTTGGTTCCTGAAAAAAAGGAGCACAAGGTCAAGGTATGAACAAAATTACCCTAAAACCAAAAGTAGTTAATTGTTGTGTTCCATTTAGGCTTGATGGTCGAAGTTTGGTAGATTTTGTTAAGAAAATGAAAGAATGGGATTTCTTTATGAAATGGGTGGGGGAATGGCCTCCACCTAATAAGGTAAGGATCTAGTGTGATAAAAAATAGGGAGAGATAGTAAAAATAAAAACCCTAATGTTGTGCAATTTTTTCGCACACACGCCCCGCTGTAAGCAGGGACCCTCTTTCACTTCGGTTTTGGTGTTTTGGCCCTTTCTTTTGAGGTTTTTTGTCTTACTCAGGCACGTGCTTAATTGTTTATTTTGATTGCCTAAGTGTTTCCCCTAGGTTATCCATTGAAAATCTTAGGTTTTGGATGAAATTCGGGCTTTTTCCGTAATTCAAGATTTTCCACCTTGGTTGGATTTTCCTGAATCCTACTTGGATTCTGGATGGATCTTGTGTTGATGGTGTTTTCTGCACAGCAACAACTCAGACATAATGCAATATTCTATCTCTCTTGAAAGGTTATTTTCAACAATAAATTACTGAAAATCACCCCAAGGTCTCTCGGGTGTCAGGTCATGACAATGCATAAACAACTCAGATAATATGTGAAGATGCTGGTAATCACAAAGGGACCTTACTACAAGCAAACTGTATCTATCAATTTATTAGATTTTGCAAAATGATGATCGTTAATCCTAAATCTAACCAGATGATAAAGAAATAGCAAAAGATAAGGGTGCAAGAATATGATAAAGTCTAAACTATTCCTAGAACGAATAATGCAGATGATAGATATCTGGAATGGACCAACCTCAAACAACCAATTCTTGCTTAACCCACAATGCAATATCACAAGAACGGTGCAATCTTCTAAGGTATATAGATTTTTAAATCATAGATATTCATCCACAATTGAACTTTAAGCACATTTGAATATATGGTCCAGGTTGACTTCACCAGCCTACTACAATCAGATAGGTACTGGGAGTATTGACCATAGATTGCTACAAACATTCCAAATATGAAATCATAAACATCATTCACCAAATGAAAATTAATTTAATTCTGAACACTAAACCCTAAATCTTCACGCAATTCGAAAGATAGAACAATAAAACCATGCGAGATAAACCAACACAAGAGATTGCACCAGGAAAACCACAATGCCTTCAATTGTATTAGATCATCAAAACACTGCAATAATTCCATTGTTCTGATTACAATACTTGCTGCAAGAAATTCACAAATGCTCTAGCTTGATTCTATTATATAACTATTAATGTCTCATGTCTAATTTTCTAGCCTTTTACAATGAGGAAGGAATGCCTTTTATAATAAATCTCAAGATATGTTGGCCCAACCAAAAAATTTTACAAAATAAGAATAACCGCCAAAACAAGTCGGCCTTAGGAAATCAAAATAAGGCACACATTAAATGCCATATATCATCTAGGTCGGCCTAGACACAGTCCCCGATGTAGTCCGGTCCAATGCATGCCCTATGATAATAGGGAAGCACAAATCTCAAAATGGCATTAAACACCACCTCCCTTATCCTTGATCTGAGCCGATGATCCTTGGACCTTCAAGAATGTTCTATCCAATTCGGTGACAGGTGGCAAAGGAAATACCCTAAGCTGACACTGAATGGAATCAATTTCCTCTTTTGACTGTTTAACAGTCTTATCCTAGTCATCCTTATGTACTTGGTACTTATCCATTACTGCCAAGTAGGTGGCCACATCATCTAGCTGGTGGCCAGTTATAACACTCTCAGAGTCTGGGGCATAAACTTCGTGCCACCATTCTCTTAGCTATTCCAAACTCAGGTATTTTGGAGCAATTTTCCTCCTGTCGGTCATGACCTCAAAGAATGCAATGCATCCCTCATAGACCCCAATAAGATCACCATCTATTTGCCTCTTTTGCTTCTGGATCTTTTTCATGGCTTTATGCCGAATCTGCAGAGCCTCAAACCATTCCCAGGGTTCATCCAACCTAGAAGAAGGAAGAATCCCATCCACAGCCAGTTGTTCCTTACCATGCTCCATGATAATCTTAGATTTTTGCAAGAGAAGGACAATGTCTTCCTTGTCCTGGGATAACACATATTCTAGCAATTCTTTGGCTCTAACTGCATCTTTCCCAACTGACAGGATATCCTTGATTGCACTATCTCCTTTCATTTGCACATCCTTTAGCCAATCTGTCACAGTTTGAGCAGAGGCTTTCATCTTCTCTATCTCGGAGATAGTCTCCTTGGGTAAGCGACCAGGAGTAGCAGAGGAAGATGGGTGGAGAGACTGCAGGGGTTTCATCACCTCTTCCAAACATTTCCTAAGTCTTTCATTCTCCTTTCTCAGCTCATGCTTGGTCTGGGTCTCTTTTCTTAATCTGTCGATGATCACTACACTAGACCCTTCATATTCCTCTATATCCTGCTCCATGGATGTTGGTCCAAGGTTAATAGTCTGCACATTGTAGTCTTGACCAGTGACATCTTCTCTTGTCTTGTCCGTAGCAGGGGTGGCAATGTGGATAACTCGGTTATTTGTTTCATCTCTCTCCATCTTTGAGACCACCCTAGCTACCTTCTTTTTCTTCCCTTTGCCAATTTTAGATAGCATTTCATCCCAATCCAAGGGAGTGTCTTCGACAACTACCTGTTTCTTCATTGCAATCTCTTTTTCAAGCCAATCTGGGGCTGCAGGTTCTACCCGGATTTCCTCTATTCTTGCTTCTTCTTGTTGTTCTGTTGTTTTCTCTTCTTCCTTTTCAGTTGTTTTATCTTCCTCCTTTTTAGTTGTTTTATCTTCCTCCTTTTCAGGGAGCTTCTCACCTTGATCACCTTCTTCAAGCTCCACCTCTTGTACCGGTGATGGGGTTCTAACAGGGGTGTCTTCCTCTTGCTCAGAAGATCTATTTCCTCTGCCAATCTCTGGAGAATCTTCATACATCACTAGAGGAGAAGGATGCTTTTCCACCTCTTCAACTTCAAGTTTTGTAGCAGAACCAAAGAGCTCCCCTTCCTTGAATGGCTCTGCCTCTCCACTGGTTTCATACCCTTCAGGAATCCCTTGCTCGAGTGTGCTTGGTGGAGGAGAAGTAGCCTTAGATGGCTCTGCAGTTATCATCTCCGGAGAAAGGTCCTTCTTTTGCATTGGCTCCTTAGGGGATGGAGTCCTTGATCTTCTCATATAGACCTTGGTCTTCTCTCCTGAACTCTCTACATCAACAATAGGAGGCTCATCCTTTGATGTATCCTAAACCTTCTTCTTTGAAGCCCTGGTTGTTCTGGTCTTCTTTGGTGGTGGAGGAGCACTTTCTTCTTCTGCTTTTTCCAATTCTTCCTCGTCAGAGGATCTGCTAATCTTCAAAGCCCTAATCCTCTTCTTTCCTTTTGGCTTCCTTTTGGGTTCAGGCTCACTTTCTTTAGGACCTCTGATCTTTATCTTGAAAGGTGAGCTCTTTTTGGTTTTCCCTTTGGGGTCCTCTTCCCCAAATTCTTCTGAAGTAGACATGGGATTAAGGTTTCCCATCAAATTGAAGGTACAGGTTACCTTCTCACTTTCCAGCTCCCAAACCTTATGCTTCAACCAAGAGGAAGTAAATTTCATGACCGGGCCATTAGGTCTTCCAATTCTGTGACTTCATCTTCATTCCAGTTGATTTCCCTGATTGACCTATCCTTAATAGCTTCATAGGCATGGTCCTGCACCAGGTTTCCATCATCCTCCAGTTGGTCCAGAATCAACTTGACATTGTACTGTCTGATTACTTCAACAGGGAGCCTGGAGTACCTCTTCTTTCTAGCTTCAAGATCATCTTTGATGTTGACCCAATAGTCCTCTAGGTCATCTTTATGCTGGTACTCCCTAGTGTCCTTCTTCTGTGCCTCTCCTGTGATATCAAAGTTCATCCTTTTGGAGTGGAAGGAGAAACCATATGCTGCCAATTTATCTCCTGCGGTGTGTGCTGATTGGATGGAAGGGCACACTTCTGCTACACCAATTCCAAGAGGTAAATCTCCACCAAAGCCTATCTTATGCTTTTCCTTCTTTACAATGGCATCAAACTCACAAATCTGTCTGACAATCTCCAATAGCACAATGTGATCTGTAGGGTACCTGGGTAAACTGTATGGAGCGACTGGGCATCCATCAATTCTAAGGTAGGTGAAGGTGGGAAATTAAATGAACTAGGCCCCATAATTCTTTATCAATCCTTTAGCTCCATCTAACAGTCTCACATGCTCGGCATTCTGAAGCATCTGGGTGATATGCATTGTGAATGCATCATTAGCCCTTCTGTAATCTTTGTGTCCTAAGTGCAACTCTGGGTATACTTCATAGACTATGTCCTGTCTGAATGTCCCTCGTGCATTCAAACCCCTGTATGGGTAGAATCTAGCAAGAACATACATGACATAGGAGGACATGGTGAACCTCTTAGTCTCTAAGACATTCCTCAGCTATTTATCAATTTCAGAACTAATAAGCCCGGCCCAATGATAGTTGGTCCCTTGCTCAATTTTGGTGATCACATGGACCATCCAACTCTCTAACACTCCAGCAGTCTTCAAACCTACCACTCTGCTCAAGAATGTTATAGCATCATAAATGTCCGACCTGAATTTAACTCTATGCAACTGCTTGGGCAGTTTAGAATAGTGTGATTTTGGTTTCTCCAACCAAACATTAATCATTTGTTGAGATTTGATCGGCTCATTTTCGTAATATGTTCTGGCCAAGTCCATGTTTAGAGCACATACTGAAGGAAAATCAGGCATGTCAAAAGCTTGGGCAATAGAGACAGGGCTGAAATTGGACAAGTCTCTTCCCTCGGTACTGACAACCCTTTGCATATCAAAATCATACTGCCGGGCACATTCTAAAATCAACTCATAACATTGGATCACTGGAGGGAAACCTGCCACATGAACCAACCTGGATTTCATCATTCCATTCCTTAAGACTGACAGATTCTTCTCAGCTGTCCTCTGTTTGAACTCCTTGTATCTCCAGGCCCCCACATTTGTGTCAGACACCTCGGACCACATGAAAGATATCTTACTTTTTGGTAGCTGGCTCTTAGTGTCTAACCTTAATCTCTCTGCCTCTGAGATGGAGGACCCCTCCGTGTCGCCTTTGGACTTTCCTACTACAGCCTTGCTTGATTCAGCCTACATTCACAAAGGACATCATGAGTATTTGATTATCATTCATATCCCAACCAAAAGATCAACATAAAATCATATAAGGCAGTTAAAAGCCAACACAAACTGCCAATCTTTGAAAATCCAGAAAAATAAAGTAGTCCGGGAAAACCACGCAAACCGGCAAAATCCAGTCGAGGCAGAATTTTGGAGAAATCTGACCCAGACGGATTATTGCTGCCAAAACATCATCAGTCACATAAATCGTTAGTTCAGCCAAAAGATCATTAGATTATCATGTAATTTGTTCATTAGCAACAAGAAATAGGCATTTAGTATTTACTCCATTAATCTTGTCTTCAGAAAATCGAAAAGGATGAAGCCAAACAGGAAACCGGAAAAAATCCGGATGGGACAGATTTTCGTGGACAGTTCGAAATGTTCCAGAAATTAATCCACTCCGCGGAATTAGCCTAAACTGGGAAAATTCGTGTGCGCAGAAATTCCGTGGACACCACAGGAACCCGACGATCGGAAACAAGTAAACCATTAATCAAACAATCATGCAATCTTTTCTACTTGGATTCTAACGGCCCTAAAATCGATGCTAACCAACAAGATTCAGAATGCAAATGATTTCAAAATTCCCAAAGCTCTCAAATGACAAGTCCTCATGACAAAACAACGATGCCCTAATTTTGATAACTAGACCCCCGCCATTAAAACCAGGGTAAGCTTGAGATCTTAAAATATCATCTATAAAGACCAGTCTGGGCACTCCAAGTCCTCACAAGGTAGGGATCAGTTTAATATAAGTGCAAAATCGACCAATCATAACGAATTTTCCATTCTGGGTCGAACACTGAAAAAACCCTAACCTTGCACAATATGGTGGATTACGCACTAAGAGGGAAAACAATCTAACCCAGGACCCCCCCCAAACGTGTGCACCCATTGTCTAATGGATACATAGCGCTCATATGGCACGGGTGATGAGGTTCCACGAAGAAACAGATCAACCTTAACTCGATAAGAAGGAAATCATGGCTAACATGGGCCGACACAAAATGGCCACCAATCAATACAGAAAACTCAATCATTGCAGAAAAAAATAAGAGGGGCCATCGATAACCTACCATGGATTATTGCAGATGAAACTTGAACTTGAAGAAGAAACCATGAAGCAAGCACACCTAAGCAATGAAAACCTCAATTAGCGCTCCACACAATCCACACGCAATCAACCCAAAATCAATGCTCAAAGCTCGAATGGAGAAAGCACTTCAGACGCCAAGGCAGCAAACAAGTGAATGATGGAGTTAAAATGATGCTTAGAAGGTTTTAAATTGACCCATTTATGCCTTTGAGCAAAGGTACCTTGGTCATTAATGAGCGATAAGACGTGCGTGACAAATCTGGAAACCCGAACCCAAAACAAAATTTCAGAAAATCCAAAGATATGCGGAAATCCAAACGGACACAGATTTCGTGGAAATGTGGAAATCGAGAATATAACAAAGTTCAAGATTTTGATACAAACCGGGAAAATCCGTCAGAACCGAAAAATCCTGGGGTCAAGCAGAAACCCGGATTCGGAAAATGCACTGATGAACAGACAGTAAACTAGAGCCTGGAAAAATCTGCCAGATCCGGAAAATCCTGGATTCAAGTGAAAACCCAGATTCTGCTTAAAAATCAATTTTAACCCATTCAAGCCTTAAGGCAAGATCAAAGCCAACAAAACCTACATGCCAAGACATCAAAAGATAAGTCTAATAAAACCAAAGGTCCAAAGACATCCGAAAAGAGGGTCCCTACTCCAAGTGGGGCATGTGTGCAAAAACTGCACATCTTGTTGCTCAGGAATTTTCGATATCTGATTTCCATGTGGTCTGGATTTTCTCAGATTCTACCCTGTCGTTGGCTCCCTGAGTTTCATGACTGTCTTATCAATTGCATTAATGGCTTCGTACATGCTTTGATGGCTATATTTTGCTTGATTTCTAAGATCTTTTGTGCCATTATGTTCACTATTTGCCATCGTTTGAGCTGACGAGTGCTTTCCTGTGACTGATTGACTTCATTTTGGGGCGTTTTGGCTTGAATTAATTGATTTGGTGGCTATTTCTTGTTTGTTCTCACATCTGTTCATTGCAAAACCCTTTGAGCCTCACGTTTGTTGCTTCTGAGATCAATTCCCACTTTATAATGGTATGTGTCTGATTGCTCTGCTTTGAATTGAATTATGAATGGCACGTTGGTATTGTGGGGGCTTGTGGGATTTGAATTCCTATGTATTTTTTTATTTCGTGCTAGGGTTGTTCATTATTGCATCCTTTTCCATCTCCCAGGTGAGTTTTGAGTTCATGTGTCCATCAGCATTTTAATGAATCTTGCCTAAGAGTAATTAGTAAACCCTAGTGATGACTCAATAGTGGAAACAACTAAATTTTAAGCTTTCCTGTGTGCTAATGGTAGATGAATAGGGTTCGGACCTAGGGCAGTGACATATCAGGTGATTTCATCTTAAGATTGACCTAGAATGCAAAGAAAATTCATGAAAGGTTCGTTCCTGACTTGCCCTAAGTTAAATTTTTGGAAATCCATAGTTGGTTCAGTGTCTCGATGAAATGGGACTCTCCATCCCTTCTAGATTCCCTTTGCTTTGACCATTCGAGATCGCTGAGATATCATATCGACCACCTTGAGGTTCATTGAAGTGGTCTTCCTAGGTTCATGTTGGATAGCTGTGACACTATCGTTTTCACACTGATGAAATATTTTAAGCATATCAGTCAGCAAGACCTTTGCTTTCGCCGAGACCTCACTCCATGAAGAGATGTCTCATCGACATGCTTGTTCATACTCACTTTTGGCAAGACAAGTCCTAATCACCAAGAGATCATTGCAGGATCCAGTTTCTTTACTGATATTCGTTTGCTTCGCCAAGACATCCGTCCTTTGGTGAGACCTCCCACCGAGCACTTTTCACTTTCACCGAGCCTCGTTCTTTTCAGTCGATGTAACCCTTCAAACTTAGGGAGATGTCATGTAGGTCATTCTGTGTCTCGCCAAAGCCCTTCATGGGTTTGTATTTGATTGGTAGGACACTGTAATTCTCATGCCAAAATTCTTTCTATCTACAAGATAAACCCCATCGCCGAGAGCTCATAACGAGCTCCTTTCGTCTTGCCAATCTTTCATAATTTCATTGAGAACTCCCCCTTTCGGCGAGACCTTTCACCAAATGTATCCTGATCTTGTCGAGTGACCTTCTGTTGGGGAGACATTCATGCTTCGCTGAGACCTTACCGTGAGCTCCCTACTCTTGCCGAAATCTTCACTTTCGGCGAGACTCCTAAGGTTGCCAAGACATTGTAGCAAGGCCTTCTTTTCTTAGCAAGCCCAAATCTTTTCGCTAAGACCTCTGGCTGAATTCAAACCAAGTCCTAGTTGGGAGAACCTCGCAAATTTGTTGGGACCTCCTATCAAAAACTTTAGTCTAGCTGAAGTGTTTGCTTGGACCCATTAGTCGGTGAGACATGAGGCATTTTCGAAGACCTTACCCCGACTATCCTTTGATCATATCGATATTGTTTGCTACATCACCGTTCAGCAGGATGTTACACCAAAACCACCATGTCCTGGTGAGACCCTTTCTGATAGCATCTTTCAGCGTGACTTCGCCGCTTCACTAGGACTTCTCAGTGAGCTCACAACTCTTGCCGAAACCTTCACTCCAGGAATCTCCATTGGTCTGAAATTGTGCCTAAACCGCGGATGTCTGTCAGGTCCGGATTTCTCCAAAATCCGTTGTCTCCTTGAAAATCCTCTTTGGCCCGTTCTTCATGAAAATCCATCCCTCATGGATTTCCCCAAAATTTGGTAAAATGTAAGGGAACATGAAATAATTGGATTCGTTTATAATTTGTGATGCATTTGATGATTATTTCATGTCATAGTTGGATCTCTCATGTGATTTATTGATGAAAAATGATCAATTTTGATGATTAAGTATGTGTTTCTTGGTTTTTCGTTGGAATCCGATCGGTCTGGAATTTCCCCAAATTCCTCTCTGGCTCAAATTCCGCGGATGGTCTTGAAACTTGAAATGTGTTGTGGTCATTCTATAGGAGATTTAATGACACCTTGACTCTATGAGATGCATTCTAATGGTGTTTTGATGGATTAACCTTGCTTTCTTGTGGTTTTTACTATGTTTTCATGCTGAATACAAGCTGAATCAAGTAAAGCGGTAGCTAGTTCCTCATTGTCTGATACAGAGAGGATCAAGCTAGACATTAAGAGCAAGGTCCCAGAAAGTAAGATCACTTCTGTCTGGTCAAAAGTCACTGATACGAATGTTGGACAATGGGAATATGAAGAGTTCAAAGCAAGAATGGCAGCCGAGGATCCTCCTTTGGTGACTAGAAGGATGATGGAATTAAGCTTGTCCAATGTAGCCGGTTTCCCTTCTACAGTACAATGCTATGAGTTGTTCCTTGAGTGCGCCAGGCACTATGATCAGGATACATAGAGGATTATTGGGCCTCAAGGGAGAGTTGTTGCCAATCTCAACCCGGTCTCCATTGCCCAAACCTTCGACATGCCAGATAGATCTCATGTGGTGGGATTCACCATTGAGGCAGCTCAGGAATTCTACGATGAACAGACCATGAAGTCACAGCAGCTTATCAATTCCTGGCTGGAAAAGCCCAAGTCTCACTATTTCAAGTTGCCTAAGCAGCTATTTAGAGAAAAATTCAAGTACTATGATGTCATCACCTTTCTCAGCAGGGTGGTTGGATTGAAGAGCACTGGTACATTTGAGAATTGGATGTACCATGTGATTGTAAGGATGGAACAAGAGAAAATTCACTACCATTGCGCAGGGGTCATCAGCCAAGTAATTCGCAAACAATTGTCTAATGTGTTGCAGACAAAGACCTTCACAATGACCTCATATTTGGTCTATGCACTTGCTAGATTCCATCCCTATAGGGGATTAGATTACAAAGGGAATTTTTGGGCAAGATATTATCTATGAAGTTTACCCTCAATTTTATTTGGGAAGCTCAAACTATAGGAGGGAAAATGATGCATTCACCATGCATATCACCAGAATGCTTCAAGAAGCAGAGCATGTTAGAATTTTAGATCAAGTAAAGGAACTCATCAAGAGGTATGGAGTGTAGTTCATCTAGTTCCCTACTTTCTCCTACATTCGGGTTGATGGCTATCAAAGGGCCCTGTTGTGCAATTTTTGCACACACGCCCCACTGGGAGTGGGGACCCTCTTTTTTTTGGTGTCTTTGACCTTTGATTTTATTGGATTTATCATTTTAGGGTCTTGACATGTTGGTCTTGCTGGCTTTTCCCTTGCCTTGGGGTTGCAATTGATTGAAATTGAGTTTTTGGCCAAGTCCAGGTTTTCACTTGGATCCGGGATTTTCCGCCTCTGGCGGATTTTTCCGGATCTAGTTCCTTGTCCGTCTCTGGCAGGATTCTCTGATTCTGGGTTTTTGCCTGACTTCAGGATTTTCCGGTCCAATCGGATTTTCCCAGATTCTGTCAAAATCCCGATCTTCCTGATTTCCCCGGTTTCTGCATTTCCGCAGGATCCGTGTCTCCGCGCACTCTGGGATTCTCCGAAATTCCACTTGGGGCTCGGGTTTTTAGACTTGTCAGAAATGTCTTGTCACGCATTAATGGCTGAGGTACCTTGGCTCAGACGGGTATAAGGGTGAATTTACGGCATTTTCTGATTCATTCCAACTTCGATTGCTTCCTTGATTTCCTCTGGCGATTTAAAACTTTCATTTGAGCTTTGAGAATTGATCTTGGTCTGTTTGCGCGAGGATTGCTTGAGCGTTGCTGCCGACATCTCTTTGCTTGAATGTGTTTGCTGCTCGATTTTCTGAGATCGATTTCCGCTCGCTTTGATCCATGGTATGTATTTGTTGCCCTTCTATTTGCTTGTGAAATGATTTGGGGTTTTCTTGTATTGGATATTGTTGAATTTGGGGTCGGCCTTTGTTTTGGTTTCATTTTTCATATTTATACAGCCGGGGTTGATCCGTTTTTACTATTGAACCCATCTCTCGTGCTCTATGAGCTTCATTTGTTCGTTTGATTGCATATTTATCCTTTAGACGGCGTTCTGGGTAGGACTCCTTGCTGGTTTCAGGCGCGAGATGTGTTACCATGCGAAATTAGGGTTTTCTTGGCGTTTCGGCTAGAACGATGGTTTTATTTTGTGCTTGAGTGACTTTCGCCCTGCTTCGTGATTGGCTTCCCCGTCCTGTGAGGATTAAAGGGCTTTTAGGTAAATCCTAAACCGATACTTTTAACCCTAAAGCTTGCTCTGGTTTTAATGGCGGAAATTTGGTCGTGCGATTTAGGGCGTCATTGTTTTGGCACGGGGATCTCTCCTTTGAAGGCTTTTGGGAGTTGGAATCCTTTGCGTATTCGAGTCTGGTGATTATCGTGGGTTTTAGGATCATTTGAGCTTAGGTAGTGGAGGTCCCGTGGTCGCTCGAGTTTTGGTGCACGTTTTGTCATTTTCGAGTTTCCGACGCCGTCGCAGAATTTCGTTGCTCCCGGATTTTCCCGGTTTCCACTTATTCCGCGGATAGGGTTAATTTCTGGTGCATTTTATGCTGTCCGCGAGAATCTGTTCCATCCGGATTTTTCTGGATTCCCTGTCTGGTTGGTTTCTTTTGTATATTTCGATGATAGGATTGATGGAATGATTGTTTATGCTTATTTCTTGTTGCCAAGGAGTAATTTTAATGATTATCTTTTGATTTTTCTGAGCGTATTAATGATTTATATGGCTAATAGTGCTTTGACAGCAGGAATCCGTCTGGGTCGGATTTCTCTGAATTTCTGCCCCGACGGTATTTTCCCGGTTTACATGATTTTCCCGGATTATTTGATTTCTCCAGATCTCGAAAGAGTGGCAATTAGCAATAAATTTTAATGGATTTATATGATGTGTGCTAACCCTTTGGATTGATATGAGCTCAATATTTGGATTTTAATGGTAATTCTTGAATGTGCAGGCTGAATCAAGCAGGGCTGTTGTTGGGAAGTCCAAAGGTAGTGCAAGGGCATCCTCAGTTTCTGAGACAGAAAGGTTAAGGTTGGACATGAAGAGTCAGGTTCCAGAGAGCAAGATATCCTCCGTGTGGACTGATGTGTCCGACACCAACGTCGGTGCCTGGCGCTATGAGGAGTTCAAACAAAGAACAGCTGAGAAGGACCAATCACCTTTGAGGCAGGGAATGATGAACTCAGGGTTGGTGCATGTGGCAGGGTTCCCTCCAGCGGTCCAGTGCTACGAGTTGATTTTGGAGTGTGCTAGACAGTACGCTTTTGATACACAGATGGTGGTCAGCACTGAGGGACGAGTCTTGGCTAAATTAAGCCCAGCCTCCATTGCCCGGGCCTTCAGCATGCCGGATCTCCCCTCGGTCTGTGCTTTAAACATAGACACTGCCCGAACTTACTACGAGAACGAGCCAGTTAAGGCTCAGCAGCTTATTAATTCATGGCTTGAGAAGCCCAAATCTCACCACTCCAAATTGCCCAAACAGTTGCACAGGGTGAAGTTCAGGCCGGATATCTATGACGCCATCACACTGTTGAGTAGGGTGGCCAGACTTAAAACTGTCAGAGTATTGGAAAGTTGGATGGTCCATGTGATCACCAAGATGGGCCAAGGGACAAATTATCACTGGGCAGGTCTCATCAGTGCAGAAATAGACAAACAATTAAGGAATGTCTTGGAGGGAAAAAAGTTCACCATGTCCTCCTATGTCATATATGTACTGGCCATCTCCTATCCCTACAAGGGACTGACTCCGGCGGGAACCATTGGACAAGACATCATCTACGAGGTCTATCCGGAACTGCATCTTGGACATAGAGATAATAGGAGGGCTAATGATACATTTACAATGCACATTACTCGGACCCTCCAGAATGCAGAACATATCAGATTGTCCGATGGGGCCAAAGGACTGATCAAGAGTTACGGGGCTTGGTTTATCCAATTCCCCACTTTCACTTATCTTCGGATTGACGGATGCCCTGTTGCACCCTACAGATTGCCCAGATACCCCACTGACCACATAGTGCTACTAGAGGTTGTAAGATAAATTTGTGAGTTTGATGCAGTGGTGAAGAGGGAGAAGCATAAAACCGGTTTTGGAGGTGACTTCCCTCTTGGGATTGGCGTGGGGGAAATGTGCCCGTCCATCCAATCAGCCCACACTGCAGGTGAGGAGTTAGCCACCTATGGTTTCCCTTTCCATTCAAAGAGAATGAACTTTGACATCACCGAGGAGGCACAGAAAAGAGCTACCCGGGAATACAGGAATAAGAAGGAATTGGAAGATTACTGGGTCAACATCAAGGATGACCTCGATGCGAGGAAGAAGAGGTATTCCCAGCTGCCTGTGGAGGCCATTAGACAGTATAATGTGAAGTTGATTCCGGATCAGTTGGATGATGATGGAAAACTGGTCCAGGACCATGTCTATGAGCCCATCAAGGACAGGTCAGTGGCAGATATTGATTGGAGTGAGCCCGAGGTAACAGAGTTCGAAGACTTGATGGCTCTAGTGCTAAAATTTATTTTTTCTTGGATTAAACACAAGGTATGGGTATTGGAGAATGCCAATGTGCCATGTACTTTCGATTTGATGGGGAATCTCAACCCCATGTCCACTTTTGAAGAATCCGGGGAAGAGGACCCCAAAGGGAAATCAACTAAATCCTCCCCCTTCAAAATCAAAGCCAGAGGTCCTAAAGGGACTGAGCCTGCAGCAAAGAGGAAACCAATTGGTAAGCGCAGGTGGAAGACTCTGACCATCAGCAAGTCCTCGGATGAGGAGGAAACAGAGAAAGCTGAAGAGGAGGATGCTCCTCCACCGCCCAAGAAGGCCAGAACTACAAGGGTGGCCAAGAAGAAAGACCAAACTGCTTCAGAGGATGAACCTCCAGTTGTGGATGTGGAGAGCTCCAGAGGGGAGAAGATCAAAGTGTATACCAGAAGATCCAGAACTCCTTCCCCAAAGGATGCTGCACAACCCGGGGATTCTTCTCCAATATTGCCAGCTAAAGAACAGGACAAGCCTGTCTCTCCTCCGTAGAGTGTACTAGAACCGGAGAATCTGGATGAGCAGGAAATCAGCAGAGAGGCAGAACCTTTCAAAGAAGGAACATTATTCAGTGAGGCTACCGAGCTTGAGGTAGAGACAGAAGAGAGGCTGACTTCTCCCTTGGTACAATACGAGGACTCTCCGGAGAGTGAGAAAGGTCGCAGATCACCAGAGCTGGAGGAAAGCCTGCCTACTCGGACTCCATCACCGGTGCATCCAGAATTGGAACTTGAGGAGGCTGGTCAAAGTGAACAAACTCTGGAGAAGGAAGGGGACAAGGCAACAACTGAGGAGGAGGTCGAGGTGACAGCTGCGCAGGAGGAGAAAGCCACAGAGGACCCGGCAGAGACTGATACAGAAGGAATCCGGACGGACCCCGTAGCCCCGGACTGGCTGGAGAAGGAAATTGCAAAGAAGAAACAAGTGATCGTAGAGGACACTCCTCTTGACTGGGATGCCATGTTATCACAAATCGGTAAGGGGAAGAAGAAGAAGGCTGCAAGGGTAATTTCCTGGGTGGAAAGGGATGAGGTGCATAACCGAGTAGTTCACATCGCAACTCCTGCTGCAGAAAAAATGAGGGACGAGGTAATAGGCTAGGATTATAACGTCCAAACCATTAACCTTGGGCCGGCCTCCATAGGGCAGGACATTGAGGAGTTTGAGGGGTCAAGTGCTGTAATTGTAGACAGATTGAAGAAGGAGACCCAATCAAAATGAGAACTGAAAAGGGAGAATGAGAGGTTGAGGAAAAGCTTAGAGGAGGTCATGAAACCTCTACAGTCCCTTCATCCATCCTCCTCTTCATCCATCCTCCTCTTCTACTCCCGGATTTCTGCCAAAGGAGACAATCTCCGGCATTGAAAAGATGAAGGCCTCTACACAAGCTGCCATCGACTGGTTGATGGATGTCCGGGTGAAAGGAGATGAAGCTATTAAGGAAATCCTATCTGTTGGCAAGGATGCAGTCCGAGGAAAAGAGCTGATAGAGAGCATCCTCTCTCGGGACAAGAATGATATTGACCTCCTGCTGCAGAAGACAAAAATTATTCTTGGACATGGCAAGGAACAATTGGGCAAAGATGGAATTCTTCCCTCTGCCAGATTGGATGAACCATGGGAATGGTTCGAGGCATTGCAGATCGGGCAGGGAGGCCTGAAAAAGATACAGAAATGAAGAAAATCCATTGATGCTGACCTTACCGCAATCTATGATGGTTGCATTGCATTTTTTGAAGTCATGACAGGGAGGAATAAAATAGCTCCCAAGTACCTGAGTTTGGATCAATTGAAGGAATGGTGGCATGAAGTTTATGCCCCAGATTCTGATGAAGCTGTCACTGGCCACATGTTTGATGATGCAGCTACTTACTTGGCAGTGATAGACAGGTACATGGCCAACAAGGAGGACTGGAAGAAAACCATTGGGCGATCCAATGAAGGAATTGATTCGATTAAATGCTGGATCAAAGTTTTGCCATTGCCACCCATTGCTGAGCTGGAGGGAGTGTTTTTGAAGGTCCAGGGGTCACCTGCGCAGAGGAAGGACAAAGGAAGCAGCAGTTAGTGTTAACCTCGAGATTTGTGCTTCCCTATTATCATAGGGAATGCATTGGACCGAACTTCCTTGGGGACTGTGCCTTGGCCGACTTGGGTGATGGCATTAAATGTGTGCCTTAGTTTGTTTCCTTGGCCGACCTGTTTTGGCGGTTTTAATTATTTTGTGAAAATGTTTGGCTGGGCCGACATGTTTTGAGGGAATTTTGGTATAAATTGGCATTTTTGCCTCATTGTAAGGGTTCGGTTCAGAAATTTGATATAGACATTAGCAAGACTGTAATAGAGATTAGCAGGAGCAATAGTTAGAATATTTTAGAATTTCTTGAAGCAAACATTATTTCAAAACAGTTGAATTGTTGCAGCACTTGGTGATTAATACAATTGAGGACATTGTGGTTTTCCTGGTGAAATCCTTTGTGTTATCTCATCTTGCATGGTTCTTTTGTTCTATCTTTTACATTGCTTGAAGATCTAGGGTTTAAAATTCGGAAATAAGTCGATTTAGTTGGATGAATGATGTATGTGATTTCATATGTGGAATGTCTGTAGCTATCTCTGGTCTATACTCCCAGTAACTATCTGATTGTAGTAGGCTAGGAAAGTCAACCTGGACCATATATTCAAATGTGCTTAAGTTCGGTTGTAGATGCAAGTCTATGACTTGAAAATCTATATTCCTCAGAAGATTGCACTGTTCTTGTAAGATTGCTTTGTGGGTCGAATAGGAATTGGTTACTTGAGATAGGTCCATTCCAGATATATGTCATTTGCATTGCTTGTCCTTTCAGTAATTTAGATTTTATTACTTTCTTGCATCCCTATCTTTTGCAATTTCTTTCTTATTCGGTTAGATTTAGGGTTTTAAGATCATCATATTGTCAGATCTGATAAATTGGAAAGATACAGTTTGCTTGTAGTAAGGTCCGATTGTGATTACCAGCAATTTCACATTTCATCTGAGTTGTTTTATGCATTGTTATGACCTAGCACCCGAGAGACCTTGGGGTGATTTTCAATAATTCATTATTGAAAATAACCTTTCAAGAGAGATAGAATATTGTATTTTGTCTGAGTTGTTGTCGTGCAGAAAACACCATCAACAGATTGGCGCTAGAAGGAGGGCCTGAATGAGCACACTGGATTGTTTCTTGAATGCCATCTCTCCAGAGAGATATAGGAGAAATACCAGATCCACCATAGGAGAGGAGGATTTAGAAGAGTTACAGTTCCCCAATAGGTCAAGGAGGACTAGAGGAAGAGGAGAGTCATCATCACCAATCCCTTCACCCGCATCATCCATATCTTCACATCCTGAGGTTGAAGCCATACCCATCCCTGAAGAGGTCCCTCTTCAACATCCTCAGCCTGCCATTAACCAACCACAACCTCCACCCCCGCTCTTACCAATGGCTTTCCTTGCCAACAATCCATCACCTTTGTCCTTCGGTGCTTATAATGTAATGCCTAAAAATCCTGAGCATTTCTGCTCAAAATTCCATGTAAATGACCTGAACAGAACTGCAGAAGAACACATAAGGATTTTCCAAACTTGCCTTAAAGACAGAGGAATTGTCCATGAGGATGTTGCTTGTAGGTTGTTCCCTTATTCCCTAGGTGAAGAAGCATTTTATTGGTACAATCATCTCCCTGCTGGCTCAATTCAGAATTGGAATGACCTTGAAAATACCTTTCTGCAAAATTTTTGAATACCCATCAGTGCTAATGAGCTATACCTGCAATTTATCAAAGTCAAGAGAGAGATTAATGAACCCATAGCCAGTTTCAATAATAGATTCCATCGTGCGTTCACCAGATTGCAAGACCCATATGTCCTAGATGATGGTACTGCCCTGGGAGTATATTATGAAGCTCTGGATAGTCTAACAGCAACCTTTCTGAAATAGAGACCTAACCCTCCAGCTACCTTGACAGATGCTTATACGGAGGCTGTCAAGCTTAGCACAGACTTGAGACAGCACTTGACTGGGCCATTGCCTTCTCTGGGACCAGTTGCGCATCCTAACCAGATTCAGGTAGTAAATCAGGCTCTCACCAATCACACCCCTATCATGAACCCAATTCCCCAATTATCAATGGTACCACACCCTGGTCATCCTATGAATCAGATCTCTCCTATGGCGAACTTCCCTCAACAACAGGTTAACCAGCCCGTGTATCAGTCGCAGTCAAATAGCTTCCCTGCTTATCTGCAGAATTCAGAGGTGTTACATCAGTCTTTGGGATCTGCCACAGTGCCTATCCCATCTCTGAGTAACCCAAACCAGCCTCCCTACCGAGACCCGAATAAGGAAAGGATTGATGAAATGGCTGAACAAATAAAGAAGCTAAATCTAGAGGTGACTTATTTGAGAAATCAGAATAGCCAATTACAAGCTGCTCAAAAGGGAATGCAATCTAATCAGAACAGAGAGTTTTCACAAGGGCAGAATTTCGACAGGGGACAACGCAATGACAGAGGATTTTACAATGACAGGGGGTATAATCAGGATAGAGGTTTTAATAATGATAGGAGGCAAAACTTTGATAGAGGCCAAGGAAGTGGGTCAGGATTTGACAAAAGGCCATCACAGGGACAGAACAGAACTTGGAATACAGGGCCTAATAATGGAGGAGTTCCTACTCCATTGGATCAGCCAGCGAATCAGATTGTTAATCAATCGGCAAATCAACCAGTCAGTCAGGACAAACCTCCTACTGGTGTGTATTTAGCAGAAGCAGCCCTATCAGGATGGTGCAGACTCCATAAAACGAATCAACATTCAGAATTGGAATGTCCAGAGTTCCAGACTGCGGCTTCTATCTTTCAGTATGAGGTAGAGAACAATGTAAATGGGCAGGAGATTGTTCCTTCCAATTCATATGATTCTCCTGTGCTAGTATTGAACCATGCTCCTTTTCCTGCCAGTAACAAAAATGTACCAGAAGAACCTGATTCCCAGAAGCATGAAACAGATCAGATTTGTAATGGAGATGAAGTAGCTCAGATGTTTAACGAAGGAGAGATGAATGACAATGGTCCCCTGGATCAAGATGAAGCTTATGTTGAAGAAGTACAGATGTTCCAGAGACAAGGCTTGAGGGATATGCCTCACAGGCGCCCACAACCCGGAGGACCTTTCACTACCTCCATTCTTCCCAACAACTTCAGTACTCCTCTAGACCCTAATGTGAGTAACAATCTGTCTTATCCACAGGTCTCCAAGCAATACCTTTCGAAAGATAGACAAGTTCAAGCAGAACCACAGAAGGAAAGAACTATTCAAGTAAGAAAGGATAAGGTAGAGGAACCATCTAAGGAGGCCTCTACTAATATGAGCGAAGAGCAGATGGCTTCGTATGTTGCAGAGGAATTCAGGAAACTAAAGGTAAACCTTTCTGCATTTGAATTGTTGAGGTTTCCTGCAATAAGGAAGGCTGTCTTAGGTACTTACGATACAAATTCAAAGGTATTGGATAAGCCTTCTGGTGAGCATATCAGCCAGACTTCTAGTCTCCAGTTTGTAAACACACAAAATCAGACATAGAATAGGACCAACCCACCTCCTAGAGATAGAGGAAAAGAAAAGGACAGAACTCAAGTGGCCTAGATGGATACTCAGCCCACTTTGTTTCAAGGGAAGACAGAGACTCCTCCATTTCTGATTTCTGTCAGAATCTTTGGTAAGAACCTTCACAATTGTCTGTTAGATTCTGGTGCTTCCACTAATGTGATGCCTCTCGGAGTTTGTAGGGCTCTAGGAATTACACCTGTTGATTCCCAGAAGAAGGTCACTCAGTTGGACAGAACCGAAGTGAGTGTGGTAGGGGAACTTAACATGATCCATATGCAGATTGCTTCTGATCCTAGGATCCAACAGGTTATCAACATTCAGGTAGCTGACATTCCTGATGCATACGGTTTAATTTTGGGAAGAGATTTCACCAAGGCCCTGAATGGGTATGTGTCTACTGATCACTCTCATATGTGGCTTCCCTGGAAGGGAGTGCCTAATTAGATAAGGATTGAGAGGGAGCCTAGAATGAAGTACATGATAACAGAATACCAAAAGACTTCGACTGAGGTTCTCATATCAGAAGCTGGAATGGGAAACTACTTGCTATCCGCCCCATATGAAGAATCAGATGTAGAAGAGGTACTGATGTTGCATACGATGTCAGTTGATGCTGAAACAGGGTCTAGTCTTGTTGAGGTCCAGACAGAATCAGTTGAGAAAGAAGAACCTGAGGATAGACAGATCAGCTTACTGGATAGCTTTCAGGATTTTATTAAGCAATGCGTGGAGAATCAAACTCACTTAGGAAGGAAGACAAGTTTTAAGGAGTTACTCTTGCCAAATTGGTGCAGAGTTCACAATACTTCTCACTCAGAATTGGAGTGTTGCTTGTGCCAGGAAGCAGTGAAAGAAGTACACAAAAGCATGAATCCATCTTAGGTGGCTAGCATAGATGAGCAGAATCTGCGAGCAAAGTGTGAAAATCAGAAATCTGTTGTGACTAAGGAAGCCTCTATTACTGATAAGCCAAAAGACAGAATGAAGAAGACCACCACTACAGAATACTGGACTCTCAAATTTGATGGGTCTAAGTCCAAGCAAGGGGCTGGAGCTGGATTTGAGTTAATCAGTCTGAAAGGTAAGAGTTTCTTTACAGCTCATAGGCTCCAATTTCATTGCACAAATAATGTGGCTGAATATGAAGCTTTAATTCATGGACTCCTTATGGCACTTAAGAAAAAGGTCAAGATCCTGCAAGTTTTTGGTGACTCAGAATTAGTGGTCAAACAAGTAAGAAAGCAGTATGCCTGTCACGACAGGAGGATGACCAACTATAGGCATAGAGTGTGGGACCTCATCGAGGGATTCGACGCTTTTAATATCCAATTGATCCCAAGGAAGAAAAATCAAACTGCTGATTCTCTAGATCAAGCGGCCAGTACTTTGCAGCCCTTGTCCCTATCAGGATTGAAAAGGTTCACTGTTGAATTAACTCCTGTCCCATCAGTCCCTGACAACATGACTAATTTTCAGGTGTTTGAAGATGATAAACATATCCTTGACTTTATCACGAACACGGATGTTTTTGCTTCACAGATCATTGATCAAACAGAACCTCAAGAAGTAGAATTGGACCTGGAAGGTGTGCTGAATTTGAAGTCCAATACTATTCCAAGGGGAATGGTACAGCTAGAGAGGATTTTTGATATGGACAAAATCAGAGATCAGGAACAGAAATCTAAGAAAGAGTCTATCAGTGGACAGTGTGATACTCACAATGTGGGCACTGAGGACAATGTAAAGAATATTTTCATTGGTAAGGTCTGTACTCCTGAAGAAAAACAAGGCATAATCAGAGCTCTACACGATTTTCCAGACATAGTAGCTTGGGGTTATGAAGACCTGAAGACTTATGACACATCCATCATAACTCACACCATACCTCTAAAGTTGAGTGCTAAACATTTCAGACAGAGGCAGAGACCAATTAATGCACTATTGGAGCCCCTCATACAGAAGGAAGTACAAAAATTACTGTCTGCTAGGATTATATTTCCTATTAGACACTCAACTTGGGTGGCTAACCTAGTGCCAGTAAGAAAGAAGAATGGTGAAATTAGGCTCTGTGTAGACTTCAGAAATCTGAATAGGTCATTTGAAAAAGATAATTATCCAGTTCCTTCTTTGGATGAAGTGCTACAAGTGGTCAATGGATCTCAGATGATGTCCTTTTTGGATGGCTATTCAGGATATAATCAGGTGATGGTCCAATATGAGGACAGACACAAGACCGCTTTTACAACCAAGTGGGGAACTTTCACTTATAGGAGGATGTCATTTGGGTTAATCAATACAGGAGCCACGTTCCAACGAGCTATGGATATTGCTTTTAAAGATATCATAGGAAAGTGCATTATCATTTACATGGACGATTTGACTGTTTTCTCCAAAAATAGAGGGGATCATATATCAGATCTGCGTAAAGTGTTCCAGAAGTACAGAGAATTCGGCATCTCTTTGAATCCCAAGAAGTGTATTTTCGGGGTTACAGAAGGCAAGTTGTTAGGACATGTGATATCAGAGAATGGAATCGCCATAGATCTGAAGAGAGTGGAGGCCATCCTGAAAATTCAGCCGCCTGCCAGCAAAAAGGAGATGAAATCCTTCTTTGGTAAGATTAATTTTGTCAGGAAATTCATCACTGGGTTTGCCGAGATTGTGAAGCTATTAAATGCTATGTTAAAACAAGATGCCAAGGTCGAGTGGACCACAGAAGTGAAGGAGTCCTTTGCAAAGATTAAAAGAGCTATTGCTGATGCTCCAGTGTTGGTCAGTCCAGATTATAGTAAACCGTTCTACATCTATTCCTTTGCTTCAGACCACTCATGTGTTGGAATGCTGACACAAAAGTTTGATGAGGGGAATGAGCATCCCATCGCTTTCATGAGTGCGCCATTGAAGGATGTTGAGCTAAAATACCCATGTGTGGAGAAGCAAGCCTATGCCCTTGTTCGAGCAGTAAAGAAATTCAGGCATTATATCCTCAGAAACAAGGTGTTTGCAATTGTTCCTGATTCTGCAGTTAAGTTACTGCTGATGCAGAATGAATTAGGGGAACACAGAGCTAAATGGGTGACCATGCTTCAGGAGTATGACATTGAGATCCAGCCCATGAAGCTGGTAAGAGGACAGGGACTCACCCAAACCATGGCAGATATAGGCCCTGAATTGTCTGTCTGTAATTATGATGTAGAAGAAGTTTCCCTAGATGGCTGGTATGATGATATAGTCTATTATTTGCTGAATCAGCAAGCTCCCGGTCATCTAAATGCAGTTCAGAGGTGAGCTTTGAGATTGAGAAGTGACGGTTTCATGCTGAAAGGGGCTGTCCTATACAAAAAGAATCACGAAGGCATTTACTTGAGGTGCCTTGGAAAACAGGAAGCTGAAAGAGTAATAAATGAGTTTCATGAGAAGTATGGTACTGGTCATGGTTCTGCCATTGCTACTGCAAACCAGATTTTGAGGGCAGGATACTACTGGCCCACCCTATTCAAGGATGTCCATCATCATGTCCAGACCTGTCACACTTGTCAGACTGCAGCGACACGTGAAAGGTGTGCAGCGCTCCCGCTCCAGTCTGTTATTGAGGTAAAACCTTTTGCTCAATGGGGTATGGATTTCATCGTCCCCATCAATCCACCATCTTCTGCTGGGCACAGGTATATCCTTACCATTACTGATTACTTTACAAGGTGGACTGAAGCATTTGCTTGTAGGCAGTGTACAACAGAGGTAGTAATTGATTTCTTAGAATCTACCATTCTCAATCGGTTTGGATGTCCTATTGCTGTTGTGTGTGCTAATGGTCCTGCCTTTGCATCTTTGAAATTCTCCAACTGGGCTTTTGATCATGGCATTGTTGTCAAGTTTGCATCTAATTATTATCCCCAAGGGAATGGTCTAGCTGAATCCTCTAACAAGAACCTGTTGACTGTCATCCAAAAACTGTTAGAGAGGAACCCAAAGGACTGGCATACCCAGCTTCAGTTTGCTCTTTGGACAGATCGTACTCGGGTTAAGTCCTCCATTGGTACCTCTCCTTATCATTTAGTGTACGGTCTGGAACCAGTTTTCCCTATCCAACTCAAAATCCCCACTCTACAGTTTATCAACCAGTTCTATGATGAGGGGGATAGAAGGGAAGCAAGATTAGCTGAATTGTTGCATCTTGAGGAAAAACGGGATAATGCCCTTGAAAAGTTTGCCAAACACCAGGGGGTAGTCAAGCGATGGTTTGACAGGAGAGCCAAAATTAAGGCCTTTAGGATTTCTGACCTTGTCATGTATTGGGATAAGCTGCATGATCAGAAAGGAAGCCATGGTAAGTTTGATAGATTGTGGCTTGGTCCTTACCAAATTGCTAAAATTCTGGGAGATAATGCCTTCCGCTTGAGGACTCTCACGGGAGAGGACATACCACTGCCTGTTAATGGGTAGTATCTTAAACATTATTTCCAGTCTTGAGCTGTTCTCAGCTCTTTGCCCTGTAAATAGTTAGTTAGGTTGCTTTCTTTGTTTGTTTTGCTTGCCTTGGTTAGGGTAGGTTTCCCTTTCTGCTTTGCTGGTTTTGTTTGGTTAGAGTAGGTTTGCTTTGGTTTGTTTGTTTTGTTTTGCGTTGCTCTTGCTTTTGGTCCAATCTCCTTTTGGGATTGTGGGTGCATCTGTATGATAATGGTGGCATTGCAGGTCCGATGTTCCTGATATTTCCCTTACAAACTTTGATCTTTTTTCCAGAATGTTATGGTATGGATTCTGTTGCCTATGTCATTTGTCCTTGAGGTAAGGCGAAGGTTTTCTGGTCAGTCTGAACAGGAATGTATTGGGGTCTTATACCTTTAATCTTTAAATATACCTGAAGTTGTAAAAGGTCCTTATAAGGTCTGGATAGGTGAAAAATCTTTTTCTGCTCTAGTGCCACTGTGGTTCTCAGCCCTGAGTGTGAACTTCACTGTTCACAGGTTGAATAAGTTGAGTAAAAAGAAATATTAAATAAAACAAAAAAAAAAGAAAAGAAAAGAATATTGAAAATCCAGAGGTTTGAATTCAACTCATCAGGGGGATTTGAATATCTCTACCGGGGCTATAGACGCCTGGCTGGCAGTAGAGCTATGTTCAGGAGGATCACAGCGATAACCTCGTCGGGGCTATGGACGCCTGACTGGCAGTGAGGCTCTATCCAGGTTACTTTTAGGGTAAGAATCCTTACATAGTCTGTTCATACCAAGTCTGGTTCTTTTGCAACTGAAGGTAGGTAATATATGCATGTGCACACACTTAGACCCTGGTATAGGAATGTCTGCATGGCTGGGAGTTTCTTTGCTTTAACTTAGGGTGGTGGCTAGGTATCTGAGTTGAAACCAGAGGTTCTGGGTTCTTGATTCCAGTTTGTCATCGCAATGCTCAGGAGCATTTCCCAGCAGAGTCGTCATTTGTTGTGCAATTTTTGCACACACGCCCCACTGGGAGTGGGGACCCTCTTTTTTTTTGGTGTCTTTGACCTTTGATTTTATTGGATTTATCATTTTAGGGTCTTGACATGTTGGTCTTGCTCACTTTGCCCTTGCCTTGGGGTTGCAATTGATTGAAATTGAGTTTTTGGCCAAGTCCGGGTTTTCACTTGGATCCGGGATTTTTCGCCTCTAGCGGATTTTTTCGGATCTGGTTCCTTGTCCGTCTCTGGCAGGACTCTCCGATTCCGGGTTTTTTCCTGACTTCAGGATTTTCCAGTCTAATCGGATTTTCCCAGATTCTGTCAAAATCCCGATCTTCCTGATTTCCCCGGTTTCTGCATTTCCATGGGATCCGTGTCTCCGCGCATTCTGGGATTCTCCGAAATTCCACTTGGGGCTCGGGTTTCTGGACTTGTCAGAAATGTCTTGTTGCGCATTAATGGCTGAGGTACCTTGGCTCAGATGGGTATAAGGGCGAATTTAGGGCATTTTCTGATTCATTCCAACTTCGATTGCTTCCTTGATTTGCTCTGGCGATTTAAAACTTTCATTTGAGCTTTGAGAATTGATCTTGGTCTGTTTGCACGAGGATTGCTTGAGTGTTGCTGCCAACATCTCTTTGCTTGAACATGTTTGTCGCTCGATTTTCTAAGCTCGATTTCCACTCGCTTTGATCCATGGTATGTATTCATTACCCTTCTATTTGCTTGTGAAATGATTTGGGGTTTTCTTGTATTGGGTATTGTTGAATTTGGGGTCGGCCTTTGTTTTGGTTTAATTTTTCATATTTATATAGTCGGGGTTGATCCATTTTTACTATTGAACCCATCTCTCGTGCCCTATGAGCTTCATTTGTTCGTTTGATTGCATATTTATCCTTTAGATGGTGTTCTGGGTAGGATTCCTTGCTGGTTTCGGGCGCGAGATGTGTTACCATGCGAAATTAGGGTTTTCTTGGCGTTTCGGCTAGAACGATGGTTTTATTTTGTGCTTGAGTGACTTTCGCCCCCCTTCGTGATTGGCTTCCCCGCCCTGTGAGGATTAGAGGGCTTTTAGGTAAATCCTAAACTGATACTTTTAACCCTAAAGCTTGCTCTGATTTTAATGGCGGAAATTTGGTCATGTGATTTAGGGTGTCATTGTTTTGGCACGGGGATCTCTCCTTTGAAGGCTTTTGGGAGTTGGAATCCTTTGCGTATTCGAGTCTGGTGATTATCGTGGGTTTTAGGATCATTTGAGCTTAGGTAGTGGAGGTCTCGTGGTCGCTCGAGTTTTGGTGCACGTTTTGCCATTTTTGGGTTTCCGACGCCGTCGCGAAATTTCGTTGCTCCCGGATTTTCCCGGTTTCCACTTATTCCACGGATAGGGTTAATTTCCGGTGCATTTTATGCTGTCTGCGAGAATCCGTTCCATCCGGATTTTTCCGAATTCCCTGTCTGGTTGGTTTCTTTTGTATATTTCGATGATAGGATTGATGGAATGATTGTTTATGCTTATTTCTTGTTGCCAAGGAGTAATTTTAACGATTATCTTTTGATTTTTCCGAGCGTATTAATGATTTATATGGCTAATAGTGCTTTGGCAGCAGGAATCTGTCTGGGTCAGATTTCTCCGAATTTCTACCCCGACGGTATTTTCCCGGTTTACATGATTTTCCCGGATTATTTGATTTCTCCGGATCTCGAAAGAGTGGCAATTAGCAATTGATTTTAATGGATTTATATGATGTGTGCTAACCCTTTGGATTGATATGAGCTCAATATTTGGATTTTAATGGTAATTCTTGAATGTGCAGGCTGAATCAAGCAGGGCTGCTGCTGGGAAGTCCAAAGGTAGTGCAAGGGCATCCTCAATTTCTCAGACAGAAAGGTTAAGGTTGGACATGAAGAGTCAGGTTCCAGAGAGCAAGATATCCTCCCTGTGAGCTGATGTGTCCGACACCAACGTCGGTGCCTGGCGCTATGAGGAGTTCAAACAAAGAACAGCTGAGAAGGACCAATCACCTTTGAGGCAGGGAATGATGAACTCAGGGTTGGTGCATGTGGCAGGGTTCCCTCCAGCGGTCCAGTGCTACGAGTTGATTTTGGAGTGTGCTAGACAGTACGCTTTTGATACACAGATGGTGGTCAGCACTGAGGGATGAGTCTTGGCTAATTTCAGCCCAGCCTCCATTGCCCGGGCCTTCAGCATGCTGGATCTCCCCTCGGTCTGTGCTTTAAACATAGACACTGCCTGAACTTACTACGAGAACGAGCCAGTTAAGGCTCAGCAACTTATTAGTTCATGGCTTGAGAAGCCCAAATCTCACCACTCCAAATTTCCCAAACAGTTGCACAGGGTGAAGTTCAGGCCGGATATCTATGACGCCATCACACTGTTGAGCAGGGTGGCCGGACTTAAAACTGCCAGAGTATTGGAAAGTTGGATGGTCCATGTGATCACCAAGATGGGCCAAGGGACAAATTATCACTGGGCAGGTCTCATCAGTGCAGAAATAGACAAACAATTAAGGAATGTCTTGGAGGGAAAGAAGTTCACCATGTCCTCCTATGTCATATATGTACTGGCCATCTCCTATCCCTACAAGGGACTGACTCCGGCGGGAACTATTGGACAAGACATCATCTATGAGGTCTATCCGGAACTGCATCTTGGACACAGAGATTATAGGAGGGCTAATGATGCATTTACAATGCACATTACCCGGACCCTCTAGAATGCAGAACATATCAGATTGTCCGATGGGGCCAAAGGACTGATCAAGAGTTACGGGGCTTGGTTTATCCAGTTCCCCACTTTCACTTATCTCTGGATTGACGGATGCCCTGTTGCACCCTACAGATTGCCTAGATACCCCACTGACCACATAGTGCTACTAGAGGTCGTAAGACAGATTTGTGAGTTTGACGTAGTGGTGAAGAGGGAGAAGCATAAAACCGGTTTTGGAGGTGACTTCCCTCTTGGGATTGGCGTGGGGGAAATGTGCCCATCCATCCAATCAGCCCACACTGCAGGTGAGGAGTTAGCCGCCTATGGTTTCCCTTTCCATTCAAAGAGAATGAACTTTGACATCATCGGGGAGGCACAGAAAAGAGCTACCTAGGAATACAGGCATAAGGAAGAATTGGAAGATTACTGGGTCAACATTAAGGATGACCTTGATGCGAGGAAGAAGAGGTATTCCCGGCTGCCTGTGGAGGCCATTAGACAGTATAATGTGAAGCTGATTCTGGATCAGTTGGATGATGATGGAAAACTGGTCCAGGACCATGTCTATGAGCCCATCAAGGACAGGTCAGTGGCAGATATTGATTGGAGTGAGCCCGAGGTAACAGAGTTGGAAGACTTGATGGCTCCAGTGCTAAAATTTACTTTTTCTTGCATTAAACACAAGGTATGGGTATTGGAGAATGCCAATGTGCCATGTACTTTCGATTTGATGGGGAATCTCAACCCCATGTCCACTTTTGAAGAATCTGGGGAAGAGGACCCCAAAGGGAAATCAACTAAAGCCTCCCCCTTCAAAATCAAAGCCAGAGGTCCTAAAGGGACTGAGCCTGCAGCAAAGAGGAAACCAATTGGCAAGCGCAGGAGGAAGACTCTGACCATCAGCAAGTCCTCGGATGAGGAGGAAACAGAGAAAGCTGAAGAGGAGGATGCTCCTCCACCGCCCAAGAAGGCCAGAACTACAAGGGTGGCCAAGAAGAAAGACCAAACTGCTTCGGAGGATGAACCTCTAGTTGTGGATGTGGAGAGCTCCGGAGGGGAGAAGACCAAAGTGTATACCAGAAGATCCAGAACTCCTTCCCCAAAGGATGCTGCACAACCCGGGGATTCTTCTCCAATATTGCCAGCTAAAGAACAGGACAAGCCTGTCTCTCCTCCGTAGAGTGTACCAAAACCGAAGAATCCGGATGAGCAGGAAATCAGCGGAGAGGCAGAACCTTTCAAAGAAGGAACATTATTTAGTGAGACTGCCGAGCTTGAGGTAGAGACAGAAGATAGGTTGACTTCTCCCTTGGTACAATACGAGGACTCTCCGGAGAGTGAGAAAGGCCGCAGATCACCAGAGCCGGAGGAAAGCCTGCCTGCTCGGACTCCATCACCGGTGCATCCAGATTTGGAACTTGAGGAGGCTGGTCAAAGTGAACAAACTCTGGAGAAGGAAGGGGACAAGGCAACAACTGAGGAGGAGGTCGAGGTGACAACTGCGCAGGAGGAGAAAGCCACAGAGGACCCGGCAGAGACTGATACAGAAGGAATCCGGACGGACCCCGTAGCCCCGGACTGGCTGGAGAAGGAAATTGCAAAGAAGAAACAAGTGATCGTAGAGGACACTCCTCTTGACTGGGATGCCATGTTATCTCAAATCGGTAAGGGGAAGAAGAAGAAGGCTGCAAGGGTAATTTCCCGGGTGGAAAGGGATGAGGTGCATAACTGAGTAGTTCACATCGCCACTCCTGCTGCAGACAAAATGAGGGACGAGGTAATAGGCCAGGATTATAACGTCCAAACCATTAACCTTGGGCCAGCCTCCATAGAGCAGGAAATTGAGGAGTTTGAGGGGTCAAGTGCTGTAATTGTAGACAGATTGAAGAAGGAGACCCAATCAAAACGAGAACTGAAAAGGGAGAATGAGAGGTTGAGGAAAAGCTTAGAGGAGGTCATGAAACCTCTACAGTCCCTTCATCTGTCCTCCTCTTCTACTCCCGGATTTCTGCCAAAGGAGACAATCTCCGACATTGAAAAGATGAAGGCCTCTACACAAGCTGCCACCGACTGGTTGATGGATGTCCGGGTGAAAGGAGATGAAGCTATTAAGGAAATCCTGTCTGTTGGCAAGGATGCAGTCCGAGGAAAAGAGTTGATAGAGAGCATCCTCTCTCAGGACAAGAATGATATTGACCTCCTGCTGCAGAAGACAAAGATTATTCTTGGACATGGCAAGGAACAATTGGGCAAGGATGGAATTCTTCCCTCTGCCAGATTGGATGAACCATGGGAATGGTTCGAGGCATTGCAGATCGGGCAGGGAGGCCTGAAAAAGATACAGAAACGAAGAAAATCCATTGATGCTAACCTTACCACAATCTATGATGGTTGCGTTGCATTTTTTGAAGTCATGACAGGGAGGAATAAAATAGCTCCCAAGTACCTGAGTTTGGATCAATTGAAGGAATGGTGGCATGAAGTTTATTCCCCAGATTCTGATGAAGCTATCACTGGCCACATGTTTGATGATGCAGCTACTTACTTGGCAGTGATAGATAGGTACATGGCCAACAAGGAGGACTGGAAGAAAACCATTGGGTGATCCAATGAAGGAATTGATTCGATTAAATGCCGGATCAAAGTTTTTCCATTGCCACCCATTGCTGAGCTGGAGGGAGTGTTTTTGAAGGTCCAGGGGTCACCTGCGCAGAGGAAGGACAAAGGAAGCAGCAGTTAGTGTTAACCTCGAGATTTGTGCTTCCCTATTATCATAGGGCATGCATTGGACCAGACTTCCTTAGGGACTGTGCCTTGGCCGACTTGGATGATGACATTAAATGTGTGCCTTAGTTTGTTTCCTTGGCCGACCTGTTTTGGCAGTTTTAATTATTTTGTGAAAATGTTTGGCTGGGTCGACATGTTTTGAGGGAATTTTGGTATAAATTGGCATTTTTGCCTCATTGTAAGGGTTCGGTTCAGAAATTTGATATAGACATTAGCAAGACTGTAATAGAGATTAGCAGGAGCAATAGTTAGAATATTTTAGAATTTCTTGAAGCAAACATTATTTCAGAACAGTTGAATTGTTGCAGCACTTGGTGATTAATACAATTGAAGACATTGTGGTTTTCCTGGTGAAATCCTTTGTGTTATCTCATCTTGCATGGTTCTTTTGTTCTATCTTTTACATTGCTTGAAGATCTAGGGTTTAAAATTCAGAAATAAGTCGATTTAGTTGGATGAATGATGTATGTGATTTCATATGTGGAATGTATGTAGCTATCTCTGGTCTATACTCCCAGTAACTATCTTATTGTAGTAGGCTAGGAAAGTCAACCTGGACCATATATTCAAATGTGCTTAAGTTCGGTTGTAGATGCAAGTCTATGACTTGAAAATCTGTATTCCTCAGAAGATTGCACTATTCTTGTAAGATTTCTTTGTGGGTCGAACAGGAATTGGTTACTTGAGATAGGTCCATTCCAGATATATGTCATTTGCATTGCTTGTCCTTTCAATAATTTAGATTTTATTACTTTTTTGCATCCCTATCTTTTGTAATTTCTTTCTTATTCAGTTAGATTTAGGGTTTTAAGATCATCATATTGTCAGATATGATAAATTGGAAAGATACAGTTTGCTTGTAGTAAGGTCTGATTGTGATTACAAGCAATTTCACATTTCATTTGAGTATTTTTATGCATTGTTATGACCTAACACCCGAGAGACCTTGGGATGATTTTCAGTAATTCATTATTGAAAATAACCTTTCAAGAGAGATAGAATATTGTATTCTGTCTGAGTTGTTTTCGTGCAGAAAACACCATCAACAGGCCCCATATAGACTTCCAAGGTATCCCACTGACCACATCATATTGTTGGAAGTAACTAGATAGATTTGTGATTTTGATGCCATTGTCAAGGACAAGCACAAGACAGGATTTGGTGGGGATTTTCCCCTAAGGATTGGCACTGGAAAGGTATGTCCTTCCATTGGTTCTACCCAAGCTTCAAAAGAAGAAATGATTACTCTTGGCTTGTCTTTCCACTCCAAGAGATCCAAATTTGACATCACAGGGGAGGCTCAAAAGAAAGCCAGTAGATAGTACAGCCATAAGGTTAATTTAGAGGACTATTGGGCCAATTGTGGTGATGAATATGAGGTTAGAAAGAAGAAATTATCATGGCTTCCATTTGATGTAGTCTAATTATATAATGTAAGGGCAGTGCCTGATCAATTAGAGGACGATGGGAACTTTATCCAGATCATGCCTATGAAGCGGTAAATGACAAACCAATTGGTGATGTGGATTGGTTGGAAGAGGAGAAGACATAACTGAAACAATTGATGGATCCAATCCTCAAATTCACTAGGATGTGGCTAAAACATACAGTATGGGAGTTGGAAAATAAGGGAGTACAATGCACCTATGCCCTGATGGGTGACTTAGATTCCCATTCTACTTCTGAAGAATCCCCCAAGCAGGATCCCAAGGGCAAAGGGCAACTGGAATCTTCTGTCAAAATTAAATCTAAACATTTTCAAGAGGAAAAGGTCTAAGAGACAGAGAAATAGAGAAAGTCGAAGACCAAGAAGAGGACAAGGACTAGGAAGTCCGAGTAGGGTCCTGAGGCTAATGCTCTTGTGCCTAGGAGGAAGAGGATTGTCAAATTGACAGAAAAGGCTAGCTCCAAGCTTGGGAAAGAAGTTGCCCCACTAGTGATAAATGTTGAAAGCTCAGAGGAGAAGACCAAAGTGTATGCAAGGAAGTCTAGGACTCCTTCTCTCAAGGAGAATGTGCCTAAGGCTGACCTACCTCAGGTGGCTTCTCATGAGAAGCAGCAAGATGACATCCCTCCTGCTCATGAAACCCAAAGTGAACTAGGTGAGACAAAAGAGGTTGATGAAGATCCAAATACTGAAGGTGAGGAATTCCATGAAGGGGAAATCCACAGTGTAGATCTAGGCATAAATTGAAAAGATAATGCAATCCCCTATGGTTGCACATGCAGACTCTCCAGTCAAAACTAAAGTAGTTGAATCTCCTCCAAGGGAGGTAGAGGCAGTGAAGGTTCTCTCACCTGCACATGAAGAGGAGCATGTTGAGGGGAAGGAAGGTGAAACAAATGAGACCCCTGAGAAAAATAATTTGAGAGAGGAGGCACCTAAGGATCAACAAGAAGAGGAAATGGTGCAGAGCAGGGTGCAATTGGAGTCCACTTTCCCTAATTGGCTAGAGAAAGAAATAAAGATAAAATAGGTAGTAGTGGAGGATAGTCCACCTAACTGGGATGCACTACTAGCCAGGATTGGAAAAGATAAAGGTAAGAAGAAGGCTAGGGTGATCTCACGGGTTGAGAGGGATGAGGAACATAACAAGGTTGTTCATATTGCTACCCCTGTTCCAGATAAAAATAAAGATGATGTGGCTGGAAATGATTATAATATATAGACTTTTAATCTTGGGCCTACATCAGTTGAGCAGGATATTGAGGACTATGAGGTCTCCAATGCAGTTATTGTTGATAGATTGAGAAGGGAAATGAAGGCCAAGCAGGAGCTAAAGAGAGAAAATGAAAATATTAGGTGTTTGGAGGAATTAATGAAGCCACTACAGTCCATTAGTCCTTCTTCCTCTACTACCAATCCTCTGCCTCAAGAGACTATAACTGAGCTAGAAAAGATGAAAGCTTCCACCCTTGCCACTGTGAATTGGTTGAAAGGGGTGCAAGAAAAGGGTGATGAAGCTATTAAGGAGATTTTATCAACTGGGAAGGATGCTATTATGGCAAATGATTGGTTGAAATAGGTGTTGGCACAAGATAAAGAGGATACAGACGTCCTTTTGTAGAAAATAAAAACTCTAATGGAATACACCTAGGACAGGTTGGTAAGTGACGTGATTCTTCCTTCCTCTAGAGCTGTCAAACCTTGGGAGTGGTTTGAAATGTTGCAAATTAGGCAAAATTTCTTGAAAAAGATTCACAAACAAAGGAAGCAGATCGATAACACCCTAACTGGGGTTTACAATGGTTCCATTGCCTTCTTTGAAATCATGACAGGGAGAATAAATATTGCGTCCAAGTATTTGAGCCTGGAATAGTTGAGAGAATGGTGGCATGATGTGTATGCACCACTTGATGATGGTTCTATTTTTGAGCACCAACTGGATGATGCGTCCACCTACCTCATAGTTATTGATAAGCATGTGACATATAAGGTAGATTTGGATAAGTCGGTCAAACACTCAAGGGACAAGATTGTGTCCATTGAGAGGCGACTTAGGGTTTTTCTAGTACCACCTATAGCTGACTTGGATGGAGCGTTCTTGAAGCTACATGAAGAGTCAGATCAGCATAGGGATAATAGGGAAGAGAGCTAATGATGGGCTGCAGCGCGATTTGTGCTTCCCTATTATCTTCCCATGCATCATCCGAGCTGCATTGTGGATCTTGGGCTGACCTTGACGGGATGTGCATTTAGTGCATATTTGACCCATTTCAAAGACTCTCCTAGCTGGGGTTGTTGTGCTGAGTTATTGTTGTGAAACCCTTGCCTGACCAGTGGGTTCCTGGGAATTTCTATATATTAGGCATGTCGACTCATTTGTAAAGGGTTAGATAGTCAAAAATAGTTAGAATGTTAGAACTTGTAACCAGAATATAGAGAAAAGCTAGTTAGAAGTACAGTAAGTCAGCAGGTAGTTGCCCTCAAGAAAATATTGTAACAGAAAGCTAGAATTGTTGCTACAGTGAACAATTTGAATGCAAATAATGACATTGTGATTTGGTGCCATATTTGTGCTCTCTTGTCTTGCATGGTTCTTTCTATTCTATCTTTAAAATTTCTTTGAGTTGGTCAATATTTACATTAGATTTGATTTGATAATGTTTTTGATTTCATACTTGAATGTTGCAGCAATCTCTCAGTCCATACTTTTCGTAACCAACTGATTGTTAGTTGCTTTGAAAAGTTAGCCTAGACTTTTCATATTCCTTGTGCTTCAATTCGATCACAAAGGTTTATTCACTTCAACTGCAATAGAGTTGTTTGAATGAATGTTCATGATTTGAAAATCTTAACACCTCAGAAGATAGCACTATTTTCTATGAGATTACAGATTTATCTTGGTCAAGTAGAAATCGGTTTTGAGGGATTGGTCCATTTCAAGTATTGGTTACTTTCATTATTAATCTTTGGTTTAGTATTAAGTTTACAAATCTCTTCGAAACCCTTACTTTTTTCTATTTCTTTGATTATTGGGTTAAAACCAGGATTGAAGCATCATCAGATTGTTAGATCTGATAAAATTGATTCAGTATTTTGTTTGTAGTAAGGTCCCATTGTGATTACCAACATTTTCACATTTTGTTACTAAGTTGTTTATGCACTGTCAAGATCTGACATTAGAGACCTTAGGGTTATCTCTTGAGTCTTTCCGATAGAGATTTACCTTTCAAGAGAGATAGGATATCATATTCTGTCTGGCTGTTATTGTGCAGAAAACATGATCAACATGAACTGGCGCTAGAAGGAGGGCCCAAACAAGCAAGCTGGATCAATTTTTGAATGCCATCTCTCTTGAGAGATTCAGAAGAAGAACAAGATCTAGGAGAGGAGAGGAACAATTTGAGGAATTACCAGACCCCACTAGGTCAAGAAGGACCAACAGAAGGGGAGAATCATCATCATCCCATCCACTCCCATCATCCCCATCTTCATCAAGTTCATCTAAGTCTGAGGCCATTCCCAGTCCACAACCTTAGCTAGTCATAAATCAGCCATTACCACCCCCACCTCCACCAATGGATTTCTTGGCAACCAACCCATCTCCCCTAAGTTTCGCTATCTACAATGTCATGCCCAAAAACCCTAAACACTTCTATTTAAAATTTCATATCAATGATCCCAATAGAACCACTAAGGAGCACATTAGAATCTTTCAGACTAGCCTCAAAGATAGAGGGATAAACCATGAGGACGTAGCATGTAGGTTATTTCCTTATTCACAAGGGGAAGATACATTTTATTGGTACAACCACTTACCTGTTGAATCTATCCAACATTGGACTGAGTTAGAAGCTTCCTTTCTACAGAAGTTTCAAATCCCAATTAGTTCAAATGAGCTTTACCATCAGTTTACTAATGTGAAGAGGGAGGTCAATGAGCCCATAGGGTCTTTCAACAATAGGTTTTATCATTCCTATACCAGATTACAGGCCCCTTATGTTGTTGATGAACCCATTGCCATAGAAGTCTATTATGAAGGACTTGATAGTTTGACAACCACTTTTATGAAATGCAATAATAACCCCCCTGAGAGTTTACTAGATGCATATGAAGAGGCTGTAAAAGTTAGCACAAATCTAAGGCAACATCTGTCTGGGCCTTTACCCTCATTAAGACCTGTTGCTCACCCTAGACAAGTTCCAGCTCTCAATCAAGCTTTTGCAAACCATACTCCTATCATGAATCCGATGTCTTAGTTGCCTCTAGTCCCCTAACCAAGACGTCTTGGAAGACAAGTATCATCCACAATTAGTTATGCTTAGCAAAAGGTGAATCAACCCATACATATCCAGCCTTAGGCTAGTTATCCTTCATACCTACAAAATTCTGAAGTCCTAAACCAGTCACTAAATCCCAATGTTGCAGTTGGGTGTTCCCATAATAATGTGAATCAACCTTCATACAGTAATCCTGAAAAGGAAGGACTGGATGAATTGTGAGAAAAAATAAAGAAATTGAATATGGAGGTAACCTACTTAAGAAATCAGAACAGTTAGTTGCAAACTTCTCAGAGAAACATACAGTCCAATCAGAATAGAGAGAATCCACAAGGACAGCACTTTGATAGAGGGAAACATCAAGACAGAGGGTATAACAATGATAGAGGATACAACAACAACAAAGGATATAACCAGGACAGAGGTTACAATAATGATAGGGGATATAATAATGAAAGAAGGTAGAATTATGATAAAGGACAATCATCAAGTCAGAACTTTGAAAGAGGGGAGGATCTTTGATCTGGACAAGGATTCAATAGAAGGCAACAATCAAGATAGACTAGGACTTGGAACACAGGTCCCAAAAATGGAGGGGTTCCCACCCCATTGGATCAACCAATCAGTCAACCTATTAATCAGTCTGCCAGTCAGCCGGTTAATCAAGAGAAGCTTCCTAGCAGGGTATACCTAGTTGAGGCTACTTTATGAGAGTGGTGTAGGCTCCACAAGACTAGTCAGCATTCTGAGCTGGACTATCAAGAGTTCCAAAAAGCAACCTCAATTTTTCAGTATGAGGTGGAGAACAATATAAGCTATTAGGAAATGGTACCCTCTATTCCTTATGATTCACCAGTGTTGGTATTAAACCATACTCCTTTTCCGCAAAGTAAGGAAAATGTACCTAAAGAAGAATCTGACCAATTGGAGGATGAGGTAGACTAGGTCTGCAATGGAGATGAAATGACACAATTATTTGATGAGAATCCAGTAAATGATAATGGTCCCAAGGATGAAGAAGAAGCTTACATTGAAGAAGTACAAACCTTCCAAAGGCCTGTCAAGAAGTATGACTTGAGGGAGTTTCCACATAGGCACCCACTAGCTAGAGGTCCCTTTACTACTTCTATTCCACCAAATAATTTCAACATGCCTCCAGACCCTAATGCTAGTAACAATCCCTCATTGCCCCCAGTTTCCAGGCAATATTTATCTCAAGCAGGATAGGCTTATGTACCAAAGGGAAGAAATGCTGATGCAGGTAAAGAAAAGATGGTTGAGTACCTGAGGGAGACCCCCATTGATTTAAATAAAGAACAATTGGCCATGTATGTTGCTAAAGAACTCCGAAAATTAAAGGTAAATCTATCTACATTTGAGCTATTAAGAATTTGATCCATTAGAAATGCAGTCTTAGGTTCTTATCATGTAAATTTCATGTCGCAAGATAAATCAGTTAGCAAGAGTGTCAAAAGAGTACCTAGTCCTCAGCTGGCAGGAGGATAGGATCAATCTCATGATCAAGTCCATATGCCCCTTGGAGACACTAGGAAGGAAAAGTACAAATCTCAAGTTGTTCAAGTAGACACTCCCTTAACTCTGTTTCAAGGGAAAATAGATACTCCCCCATTCTTGATTTTTATCTGCATATTTGGCAAGAATTTACATAATTGTTTGTTGGATTTGGGTGCTTCAACCAATGTTATGCCCCTTGGTGTCTGTAGAGCTATGGGTATCACCCCTACTAATTCTTACAAAAAAGTCACACAACTAGACAGGACTAAAGTCAATGTTGTAGGAGAATTGAATATGATTCATATACAGGTTGCTTCTGATCCTAGGATTTAGCAAGTTATTAATATATAGGTAGCTGACATACCTGATGCTTATGGCTTAATCCTGGGAAGAGACTTTACCAAGGCCTTGAATGGATATGTCTCCACTGATCATTCTCATATGTGGCTTCCCTAGAAGGGAGTACCTAACCAGATTAGAATTGAAAGGGAACCCAGGATGAAATATATGATTACAGAGTATCAGAAAACCTCTACTAAAATTCTGGTATCATAAGTATGGGTAACTATATGCTTGCTGCCCCTTTTGAGGAGTTAGATCTAAAGGAGGTCCTCATATTTCACATAGCACCTGTTGATCTTACAGGAGGGTCTAGTGGTACTGAAGCCCTAGTGGAACCAGCTGAAAGTAATGATGATCCAGAAGATAATCAGCTGGGTTTGCTAGACAGTTTTCAAGAGGTCATTCAAAAGTGCATTGAAGATCAAATTTAGTTAGGAAAAAGAATGAACTTTGCAGAACTTCTTTTCCCAATTCATGTAGGGTACACAATGCTGCTCATTCGGAATTGGATTGCTGCTTATGCCAGGTTGTAGTGGAACATATACAGAAACATACTAACCCTACTCCTACAGCCAGAATTGATAACATGAATGTCCAAGAAGACCACAAAGGAAAAGGAATGATGCCTTCTGAAGATCTATCCAGTGGTAATAGTGGAAGTAAAAAAGCAGAGAAATCTGTATTTGATGGATGCTAGACTCTAAAATTTGATGGGTCTAAATCAAAGCAAGGAGCTAGAGCTGGCTTTGAGCTGATTAGTCCAAGAGGTAAAACATTCTTCGCTGCTCATAGAATTCAGTTTCATTGTACAAATAACGTAGTCGAGTATGAAGACTTAGTGCATGGATTGTTGATGGCCTTGAAGAAGAAGGTTAAGATCTTGCAAGTGTATGGAGATTATGAGTTAGTAGTCAAGCAAGTTAGAAGGCAATACTCCTACCATGACAGAAGAATGACTAACTATAGACATAGAGTATGGGACCTTGTTGAAGGATTTGATGCCTTCAACATTCAGCTGATTCCACGAAATAAAAACTAGACAGCTGATTCCTTGGCCCAGGCAGCTAGCACTCTGCAACCTCTATCTCTTTCTAGTTTAAAGTAGTTTATAGTGGAACTGACCCTAGTGCCCTCAGTCCCTGATAATGTTACCAGCTTCTAGGTGTTTGAAGATGATAAGCATATTCTATACTTTATCACAAACATAGATGTTTTTGCTTCTCAGATCATCAATGAAATTGAGCCTCAAGAGGGAGAAATAGACTTGGAAGGAGTAATCAATTTAAAGACCAACACTATTCTTAGGGGAATGATGCAACTAGAGAGGATCTTTGATCTAAACAAGATTAGAGACGAGGATCAAGACACTAGGAAAGAGTCCATTAGTGGACAATGTGACAAGTATAATGTGGGATCTCAGGAGGATGTAAAAAATGTTCTTATTGGCAAAGTATGCACCCAAGAAGAAAGACGGGGAATCATTGATGCATTGCACAAATATCCAGATGTGATAGCCTGGAGTTATGAGGACCTGAAGACTTATGATAAATCAGTCATAACTCATACTATCCCTCTCAATCCAGGAGTGAAACCTTTCAGACAGAGGCAGAGGCCTATTAATGCTCTGTTGGAACCTATAATACAAAAGAAGTGCAGAATCTATTTTCTACGAGAATCATATTTCCAGTCAGACACTCTACTTGGGTTGCAAACCTGGTTCCTGTACAAAAGAAAAATGGTGAAATCAGATTTTGTGTAGATTTCAAGAACCTGAACCGAGCATCAAAGAAAGACAATTATCCAGTGCCTTCACTAGATGAAGTACTCCAAATCATCAATGGATCTAAGATGATGTCTTTTCTGGATGATTACTCAGGATATAACCAAGTCATGGTGCAATATGAGGATAGGCACAAGATTGCCTTCACCACCAAGTGGGGCACTTTCACCTACAGAAGGATGCCTTTTGGCCTGATTAATATTGGAGCTACATTCCAAAGAGAAATGGACATAGCCTTTAAAGATATAATTGGGAAGTGCATAATCATCTATATGGATGACCTGACGGTATTTTCAAAGAACAGAGGTGACCATATCTCTAATTTGTGCAAAGTTTTCTAGAAATGTAGAGAGTTTGGGATATCCCTCAACCCAAAGAAATGCATATTTGGAGTAACAGAAGGTAATTTTTTAGGAAATATTATCTTTGAAAATAGGATTGCAATTGATCTAGAACGTATAGAGGCTATTCTCAAGATCCCACCACCTGCTAGTAAAAAATAAATGAAGTCATTCTTTGGAAAAATCAATTTTGTCAGGAAGTTCATCATTGGATTTGTAGAGATAGTCAAGCCACTGAATGCAATGTTGAAGCAGGAGGCTAAGGTGGAGTGGAATGTAGAAGCGAAGGAAGCATTTGCTGAAATAAAAAGGGCTATTGCTGAAGCTCTAGTTTTAGTAAGTCCTGATTATGCCAAACCATTTTACATATATTCATTTGCTTCTGACCACTCCTGTGCTGCTATATTAACTTAGAAATATGACCAAGGTAATGAACACCCCATAGCGTTCATGAGCACACCATTGAAGGATGCAGAGCTGAGGTACCCAAATGTGGAGAAGCAGGCTTATTCCTTAGTTAGGGTAGTCAAAAAATTCAAACATTACATCCTCAGAAATAAGATCTTTGCTATAGTTCCTGATCCTGTAGTAAAGATGCTCTTGATATAGAATGAACTAGGAGAACGAAGAGCCAAGTGGGTAACTATGCTACAAGAATATGATATGGAAATTCAGCCCATAAAGCTGGTAAGAGGGCAAGGGCTCACAAAGACAATGGCAGAGACAGGCCCTGATCTTACAGCTCACACTTATACTTTAGAGGATGTCTCTCCTGGAGAGTGGTACGATGATGTTTTTCATTATCTCCTGACTCAGAGGTGCCTTAATCATCTCAACCTAGTACAAAGAAGGGAATTGTGCTTGAAGAGTGACAGTTTCATATTAAAAGGGGCTATCTTATACAAGAGAAATCACAAAGGTGTGTACTTAAGGTGCCTGGGAAGGGCAGAATCTGAAAGAATGATGTCGAAGTTCCATGACAAATATGGAACAGACCATGGGTCAGCACCATCTACAGCAAACCAGATTCTTAGAGCTGGTTACTAATGGCCTATATTGTTCAAAGACACCCATAGTCATGTCAATACATGTCATGTGTGTCAGACGAAGACCACCAAATAGAAGTATGTAGCACTCCCACTTCAGTCGATTGTCAAGGTAAAACCTTTTGCTCAATGGGGAATGGACTTCATTAGCCCCATCAATCCACCCTCCTCTGCTGGTCATAGGTATATTCTCACCATTATTGATTATTTTACATGATGGACTGAAGCTCTCGCATACAAGCAATGTACTTCTGAGGTAGCGATTAACTTCCTTGAATCTGGTATTCTTAATCATTTTGGATGCCCCATGTCTTTGGTTTGTGATAATGGTCTTGCGTTTTCATTGTTAAAGTTTTCTAATTGGGCTTTTGATCATGGGATCATTATAAAATTTGCATCCAATTACTATCCATAGGGTAATGGGTTGGCTAAGTAATCCAATAAGAATCTCCTGACTGTCATCTGCAAGTTATTAGGAAGGAACCCTAGAGACTAGCATACCCAACTTAGATTTTCTCTTTGAACAAATTGTACAAGACATAAATCCTCCATAGGGATGTCACCCTACCACTTGGTTTATAGATTAGAACCTATGTTTCCCATACAATTGAAAATTCCTACCCTTCAGTTCATCAATGAATATCATGATGAGGGAGATAGACGTGAGGCAAGGCTTGCTAAACTATTGCACCTTGAAGAAAAGAGGGATGAAGCCTTGGAGAACTTTGCTAAACATCAGGGGGTTATCAAGAGATGGTTTGATAAGAGAGCCAAGGTTAAAGATTTTAGGATTTCTAACTTGGTTCTTTCCTGGGATAAAGCCCATGGCCGTAAGGGAGAGCATGGAAAAATTCATAAACTTTGGCTTGGACCTTATCAGATCTCAGAAATCCTGGGAGATAATGCTTTTCGTTTGAAAACTCTCACTGGAGAGGATATCCCACTGCCTCTCAATGGGCAGTATTTGAAGCATTATTTCCAATCTTGAGTTGTTTTCAACTCTGGTCTTGTATATAGTTAGATTAGGGTTTCCCTTTCTACTTTGCTTTTGTTTGTTTTGGTTAGTGTAGGTTTTCTTTTGGTTTCTTTTGTTTTTGTTCTCCTCTTGCTTTGGGGGGTTTCTCTGTTTTCACCTGGATGTGTTGCACCTGCATGGAAAATCTATCTTCTCTAGAATTTTTCTAAGTATTTCGTTGGTGAACTTTAGTCTTGCATCTTGAAAGGATGGTTGAAGTCTTTACAATTGCCAACAGTATTAATGTCAAATTTATAGAAGATTGAGTCACTAGTATGGATTTGAACTTGAAGTACTCTAAAAATCTTATATCTTTCATATATCTTAAGGATCCTGATGTCACTATAGGAACCCTTGTGAAGTCTTGTCAAGTGAAAAATCCTATTTCTGCTTCAGTCTCACTGTGGTTCTCAGCCCTGAGTGTGAGCTTCATTGTTCATGAGTTGAAATGAAAGAGAAATATAAAGAATATCAAAGAAAAGAAAAGATGAAATATTGAATATCAAAAGAAGAAATTCAACTTATCAGGGGTACTTGAATATCTCTACCAGGGCTATGGACACCTGGCTGGCAGTAGAACTATGTTCAGGAGAGTCACAGCGATAACCTTATCAGGGCTATGGATGCCTAACTGGTAGTGAGGCCCTATGCTGGTTGCTATTGAAGTTAGAATCCTTATGTAGCCTAACTTCACTGAACTTGGTTTCTATAGTAAATTAAGGAGGGGAATGAATTCATGCGCACACACTTAGATTTTTAGTTTATGGAAGGTTTGGTCTATCCTTTGGTTATGATTCTTTGAATCTTTGCATCCTGACTTGTTTGTTTGATGGTGAGATTGAAACCAGAGATTATGTGTTCTTGATTCATGTTCATCATCAAATGCTCTAGAGCATTTTCCTAGCAGAGGTTGCCATTTGTTGTGCAATTTTTTTGCACACATGCCATGTTGTAAGCAGGGACCCTCTTTCACTTCGGTTTTGATGTTTTTCCCCTTTCTTTTGAGGTTTTTTGTCTTACTTAGGAACGTGCTTAATTGTTTATTTTTATTGCCTAAGTGTTTCCCCCAAGTTATCCATTGAAAATCTTAGTTTTTGGATGAATTTCGAACTTTTGCCCTGATTCAGGATTTTCCACCCTGGTTGGATTTTCCTAGATCCTGCTTGGATTCCGGATGGATCTTGTTGCTCGGGAATTTTTGGTATCCAAAGATTTCTGTGTGATCCGTATTTTCCTAGATTCTACCCTGTCATCAGCTCCCTGAGTTTCATGACTGTCTTATCATTTTCATTAATGCCTTCATACGTGCTTTGAAGGCTAGATTTTGCTTGATTTCTAAGATCTTTTGCACCATTATGTTCACTATTTTCCATTGTTTGAGCTGAGGAGTGCTTTCCTGTGATTGATTGACTTCGTTTTGGGGTGTTTGGGCTTGAATTAATGGATTTGGTGGCTATTTCTTATGCATTTTTGCATCTGTTCATTGTAGACCCCTTTGAGCTTCGTGTTTGCTGCTTCTAAGATCAATTCCCACTTTATAATGGTATGTGTCTGATTGCTCTACTTTGAATTGCATTATGAATGGCACGTTGGTATTGTGGGGGCTTGTGGAATTTGAATTCCTATGTATTTGTTTATTTCATGCTAGGGTTTTTCAGTATTGCATCCTTTGTCATCTCCCAAGCGAGTTTTGATTTCATGTGTCCATCAGCATTTTAATGATCTTTCTTGAGAGTAATTAGTAAACCCTAGTGATGACTCAATAGTGGAAACAACTAAATTCTGAGCTTGCCTATGTGCTAATGGTAGATGAATAGGGTTTGGACCTAGGGCAGTGCCATATCAGGTGATTTTGTCTTAAGATTGACCTAGAATGAAAAGAAAATTCATGAATGGTCCATTCTCGACTTGCCCTAACTTAAACTTTTGGAAATCCATAGTTGGTTTAGTGTCTTGATGAAATCAGGACTCTCCATCCCTTCTGGATTCCCTTCGCTATGACCATTCGAGATCACTAAGATATCATATCGACCACCTTGAGGTTTGCCAAAGTGGTCTTCCTAGGTTCATGTTGGATCACCATGACATTAGTGTTTTCACACCGATGAAATATTTTAAGCATATCGGTTGACAAGACCCTTGCTTTCATTGAGACCTCACTCTGCGAGGAGATGTCTCATCGACATGCTTGTTCATACTCGCTTTTGGCAAGACAATTCCTAGTTGCCAAGAGGTCATGGCAGGATCCAATTGCTTTACCGATATTCATTTGCTTCACCAAGACATCCATCCTTGGGCGAGACCTCCCACCGAGCGCTTTTCACTTTCACCAAGCCTCATTCTTTTTAGTCGATGTAACCCTTCGAACTCAGGGAGATGTCCTGTAGGTCATTATGTGTCTCACCAAAGCCCTTTGTGGGTTTGTATTTGATCGCCAGGACACTATAATTCTCATGCCGAAAGTATTTCTATCAGCAAGACAAACCCTTTTCGCTGAGAGCTCACAGTGGGCTCCTTTCATCTTGCCAATCTTTTATAAGTTCACTGATACCTCCCCCTTTTGGAAAGACCTTTCGCCAAATGTATCCTGCTCTTGTCGAGTGACCTTCTATTGGGGAGACATTCATCCTTCGCTAAGACCTTACCACGAGCTCCCTACTCTTGCCAAAATCTTCACTTTTGGTGAGACTCCTAAGGTCTCCAAGACGTTGCAGCAAGCTCGGATCTTTTCGCTGAGACCTTTGGCTGAATTCAAACCAAGTCCTAATCGGTAGAACCTCTCAACTTCACTGGGACCTCCTATCGAAAACTTTAGTCTAGCTGAAGTGTTTGCTTGGACCCATCAGTCGGTGAGACATGAGGCATTTGCCAATACCTTACCCTAACTGTCCTTTGATCATATAGATAATGTTTGCTACATCATCCTTCGCCAGGATGTTACACCAAAACTGCCATGTCTCGGTGAGACCTTTTCTAATAGCATCTTTCGGCGTGACTTCGTGGCTTCGCTAGGACTTCTCTGTGAGCTCACAACTCTTACCAAAACCTTTGCTCCAAGAATCACCATTGGTCCGGGAATTGTGCCTAAATCACGGATGTCCGTCAGGCTCGGATTTCTCCAAAATCCGTTGTCCCCCTGATTCTCTGAAAATCCTCTTTGGCCCGTTCTTCGCGAAAATCTATCCCTCACGGATTTCCCTGAAATTTGGTAAAATGTAAAGGAACATGAAATAATTGGATTCATTTATAATTTGTGATGCATTTGATGATTATTTCATGTCATAGTTGGATCTCTCATGTGATTTATTGATGAAAAATGATCAGGTTTGATGATTAAGTAGGTGTTTCTTGGTTTTTTGTTGGAATCTGATTGGTCTGGAATTTCCCCAAATTCCTCTCTGGCTCAGATTCCACGGATGGTCCTGAAACCTGAAATGTGTTGTGGTAAATCTATAGGAGATTTAATGACACCCTGACTCTATGAGATGCATTCTAATGGTGTTTTGATGGATTAACCTTGCTTTCCCATGGTTTTTACTATGTTTTCATGCTGAATACAGGCTGAATCAAGCAAAGTGATAGTTGGTTCCTCATTGTCTGATGCAGAGAGGATCAAGCTAGACATTAAGAGCAAGGTCTTAGAAAGTAAGATCACTTTTGTCTGGTCAAAAGTCACTAATACAAATTTTGTACAATGGGACTATGAAGAGTTCAAAGCAAGAATGGCAGCTGAGGATCCTCCTTTGGTGACTAGAAGGATGATGGAATAAGGCTTGTCCCATGTAGTCGGTTTCCCTTCTACAGTGCAATGCTATGAGCTGGTCCTTGAGTGCACTAGGCATTATGATCAAGATACACAGAGGATTATTGGGCCTCAAGGGAGAGTTGTTTCCAATTTCAACCCGATCTCCATTGCCCAAACCTTCGACATGCCAGACAGATCTCATGTGGTGGGATTCACCATTGAGGCAGCTCAGGAATTCTACGATGAATAGACCGTGAAGTCACAGCAACTTATCAATTCCTAGCAGGAAAAGCCCAAGTCTCACTATTCCAAGTTGCCTAAGCAGTTGTTCAGAGAAAAATTCAAGGAGTACTATCATGCCATCACCTTTCTCAGCAGGGTGGTTGGATTGAAGAGCACTGGTACATTTGAGAATTGGATGTGCCATGTGATTGTAAGGATGGAACAAGAGAAAATTGACTACCATTGGGCAGGGGTCATTAGCCAAGTAATTCACAAACAATTGTCCAATGTATTGTAGACAAAGACCTTCACAATGACCTCATATTTGTTCTATGCACTTGCTAGATTCCATCCCTACAGGGGATTAGATACAAAGGGAATTTTTGGGTAAGATATTATCTATGAAGTTTACCCTTAGTTCTATTTGGCAAGCTCAGATTATAGGAGGGAAAATGATGCATTCACTATGCATATCACCAGAATGCTTCAGGAAGCAGAGCATGTTAGAATTTCAGATCAAGCAAAGGAACTCATCAAGAGGTATGAAGCATGGTTCATCCAGTTCCCTACTTTCTCCTACATTCGATTTGATGGCTGCCAAAGGGCCCCATAAAGACTTCCAAGGTATCCCACTGACCACATCATATTTTTGGAAGTAACTAGACAGACTTGTGATTTTGATGCCATTGTCAAGAAGGACAAGCACAAGACAGGATTTGGTGGGGATTTTCCCCTAAGGATTGGCACTAGAGAGGTATGTCCTTCCATCGGTTCTGCTCAAGCTTCAGAAGAAGAAATGAGTACTCTTGGCTTGTCTTTCCACTCCAAGAGATCCAGACTATACATCATAGGGGAGGCTCAAAAGAAAGCCAGTAGAGAGTACAGCCATAAGGTTAATTTAGAGGACTACTGGGCCAATTATAGTGATGAATATGAGGTTAGAAATAAGAAATTCTCCTAGCTTCTAGTTGATGTAGTTTGATTATATAATGTAAGGGAAGTGCTTGATCAATTAGAGGACAATGGGAACTTGATCCAGGATCATGCCTATGAAGCGGTAAAGGACAAACCAATTGGTGATGTGGATTGGTTGGAAGAGGAGAAGACAGAACTGAAACAATTGATGGATCCAGTCCTCAAATTCACTAGGATGTGGCTCAAACATACAGTATGGGAGTTAGAAAACAAGGGAGTACAATGCACCTATGCCCTGATGGGGGACTTAGATTCCCATTCTACTTCTGAAGAATCCCCCGAGTAGGATCCAAAGGGAAAAGGGAAACTGGACTCTCCTGTCAAAATTAAATCTAAACAATTTCAAGAGGAAAAGGTCCAAGAGACAGAGAAACAGAGAAAGACAAAGGCCAAGAAGAGGACAAGGACTAGGAAGTCTGAGCAGGGTCCTGAGGTTGATGCTACTGTGCCTAAGAGGAAGAGGATTATCAAATTGACAGAAAAGGCTAGCTCCAAGGTTGGGGAAGAAGTTTCCCCACCAGTGATAAATGTTGAAAGCTCATAGGAGAAGGACAAAGTGTATGCAAGGAAGTCTAGGACTCCTTCAGCCAGGGATAGTGTGCCTAAGGCTGACCTACCTCAGGTGGCTTCTCATGAGGACTAGCACGATGACATCCCTCCCACTCATGAAACCCAAAGTGAACTAGGTGAGACAAAAGAGGTTAATGAAGATCCAAATACTGAAGGTGAGGAACTCCATGAAGGGGAACTCCACAGTGTAGAGGTAGAAATTGAAAAGATAATGCAGTCCCCTATGGTTGCACGTGTAGACTCTTTGGTTAGAACTGAAGCAGTTGAATCTCCTCTAAGGGAGGTAGAGGCGGTGAAGGTTCTCTCACCTGCACATGAAGAGAAGCATGATGAGGGGAAGGAAGGTGAAATGGATGAGACCCCTGAGAAAAAAAATTTGAGTGAGGAGGCACCTAAGGATCAATAGGAAGAGGAAATGGGGTAGAGCAAGGTGCAATTGGAGTCCACTATCCATAATTGGTTGGAGAAAGAAATAAAGAGAAAATAGGTAGTAGTGGAGGATAGTCCACTGAACTAGGATACACTACTAGCTAGGATTGGAAAAGATAAAGGTAAGAAGAAGGCTAGGGTGATCTCACAGGTTGAGAGGGATGAGGCACATAACAAGGTTGTTCATATTGCTACCCCTATTCTAGATAAAAACAAAGATGATGTGGCTGGAAATGATTATAATATACAGATTTTAATCTTGGGCCTACATTAGTTGAGCAGGATATTGAGGACTATGAAGTATCCAGTGCAGTTATTGTGGATAGATTGAGAAGGGAAATGAAGACCAAGTAGGAGCTAAAGAGAGAAAATGAAAATATTAGGAGGTGCTTGGAGGAATTAATGAAGCCATTGTAGTCCATTAGTCCTTCTTCCTCTACTACCAATCCTCTGCCTTAGGAGACTATAACTGAGCTAGAAAAGATGAAAGCTTCCACCCTTGCCACTGTGAATTGGATGAAAGGGGTGCAAGAAAAGGGTGATGAAGCTATTAAGTAGATTTTATCAACTAGGAAAGATGTTATTATGGAAACTAATTGGTTGAAACAAGTGTTGGAACAAGATAAAGAGGATACGGGCCTCCTTTTGTAGAAAACCACAACACCAATAGAATACACTCGGGACAGGTTGGTAAGTGATGTGATTCTTCCTTCCTCTAGAGCTTCCGAACATTGGGAGTGGTTTGAAATGTTGCAAATTAGGTAGAAGTTGTTGAAAAAGATTCACAAACAAAGTAAGCAGATTGATAACACCCTAACTGGGGTTTACAATGGTTCCATTTCCTTCTTTGAAATCATGACAGGAAGAAGAAAGATCACGTCCAAGTACTTGAGCCTAGAACAGTTGAGAGAATAGTGGCATGATGTGTATGCACCACTTGATGATGGTTCTATTTATGAGCACCAACTGGATGATGCGGCCACCTACCTCGTAATTATTGATAAGCATGTGACATATAAGGTAGATTGGGATAAGTTGGTCAAACACCCAAGGGACAAGATTGCATCCATTGAGAGGTGACTTAGGGTTCTACCAGTACCACCTATAGCTGACTTGGATGGAGTGTTCTTGAAGCTACATGAAGAGTCAGATCGGCACAGGGATAATAGGAAAGAGAGCTAATGATGGGCTATGCCTCGATTTGTGCTTCCCTATTATCTTCCCGTGCATCATCCAAGTTGCATTGCAGATCTTGGGCTGACCTCAACGGGATGTGAATTTAGTACCTATTTGACCCATTTCAAAGACTCTCTTGGCTAGGGTTGTGTTGAGTTATTGTTGCAAAACCCTTGCCTGACTGGCAGGTTCCTGGGAATTTCTATATATTGGGCATGTCACCTCATTTGTAAAGGGTTAGATAGTCAAAAATAGTTAGAAGGTTAGAACTTGTAACCAGAATATAGAGCAATGCTAGTTAGAAGTAGAGTAAGTTAGCAAGTAGTTGCCCTCAAGAAAATATTGTAACAAAAAGCTAGAATTGTTGCTACAGTGAACAATTTGAATGCAAATAATGACATTGTGATTTGGTGCCATATTTGTGCTCTCTTTTCTTGCATGGTTCTTGCTATTCCATCTTTAAAATTGCTTTGAGTTGGTCAATATTTAGATTAGATTTGGTTTAATAATGTTTGTGATTTGATACTTGAATGTTGCAACAATCTCTTAGTCCATACTTTTCACAACCAACTGATTGTTAGTTGCTTTGCAAAGTTAGCCTGGACTTTTCATATTCCTTGTGCTTCAGTTCGATCATTAAGGTCTATTCACTTCAATTGCAATAGGGTTGTTTGAATGAATGTTCATGATTTGAAAATCTTAACACCTCAGAAGATTGCACTATTTTCTGTGAGATTATAGATTTATCTTGGTCAAGCAGAAATCGGTTTTGAGGGATTGGTCCATTTCGAGTATTGGTTACTTTCATTATTAATCTTTGGTTTAGTATTAAGTTTACAAATATCTTTGAAACCCTTACCTTTTTCTATTTATTTGATTGTTGGATTAAAACCAGGATTGAAGCATCATCAAATTGTTAGATCTGATAAAATTGATTAATTATTTTGCTTGTAGTATGGTCCCATTGTGATTACCAGCATTTTCACATTTTGTTAGTAAGTGTTTTATGCACTGTCAAGACCTGACATTAGAGACCTTGTGGTTATCTCTTGAGTCTTGCTGATAGAGATTTACCTTTCAAGAGAGATAGGATATCATATTCTGTTTGGTTGTTATTGTGCAGAAAACATGATCAACATGAACTGGCACTAGAAGGAGGGCCCAAACAAGCAAGCTGGATCAATTTTTGAATGCCATCTCTCCTAAGAGATTCAGAAGAAGAACAAGATCTACTCCAAGAGAGGAAGAGTTTCAAAAATTACCAGACCTCACTCAGGTCAAGAAGAACCAACAGAAGGGGAGAATCATCATCATCCCATCCACTCCCATCATCCCCATCTTCATCAAGTTCATCTAAGTCTGAGGCCATTCCTAGTCCACAACCTTAGCCAGTCATAAATCAGCCATTACCACCCACACCTCCACCAATGGCTTTCTTGGCGACCAACCCATCTCCCCTGAGTTTCACTATCTATAATGTCATGCCCAAAAACCCTGAACACTTTTGTTCAAAATTCCATATCAATGATCCCAATAGAACCGCTGAGGAGAACATTAGAATCTTTCAAACTGGCCTCAAAGATAGAGGGATAAACCACGAGGATGTAGCATTTGGCTTATTTCCTTATTCACTAGAGGAAGATGCATTTTATTTGTACAACCACTTACCTGCTGGATCTATCCAACATTGGACTGAGTTAGAAGCTGCCTTTCTACAGAAGTTTCAAATCCCCATTAGTTCTAATGAGCTTTACTGTCAGTTTACTAATGTGAAGAGGGAGGTCAATGAGCCCATAGGGTCTTTCAAAAATAGGTTTCATTGTGCCCATACCAGATTATAGGCCCCTTATGTTGTTGATAAACCCACTACCGTAGAAGTCTATTATGAAGGACTTGATAGTTTGACAGCCACTTTTATGAAATGGAGTAATAGCACCCCTGAGAGTTTACTAGATGCATATGCAGAAGCTGTAAAAGTCTGCACAAATATAAGGCAATATTTGTCTGAGCCTTTACCCTCATTAGGACCCGTTGCTCACCCTGGACAAGTTCCAACTCTCAATCAATCTTTTGCAAACCATACTCCTATCATGAATCTGATGCCTCAATTGCCTCTGGTCCCCTACCTAGGACCTCCTAGCAGAAAAATGTCATCCACAATTAGTTATCCTTAGCAAAATGTGAATCAACCTCTACATATCCAGCCTCAAGCTAGTTATCCTTCATACCTACAAAATTTTGAAGTCCTGAACCAGTCACTAAATCCCAATGATGTACTTGGTTGTTCCCACATTAATGTGAATCAACCTTCATACAATAATCCTAAAAAGGAAAGACTGGATGAATTGTCAAAACAAATAAAGAAACTAAATATGGAGGTAACCTACTTAAGAAATCAGAACATTTAGTTGCAAGCTACTCAGAGAAACATGTTGTCTAATCAGAATAGAGAGAATCCACAAGGATAGCACTTTGATAGAGGGCAATGTCGAGACAGATGGTATAATAATGATAGAGGATACAACAATGACAGAGGATATAACTAGGATAGAGGTTACAATAATGATAGGGGATATAATAATGAAAGAAGGAAGAATTATAATAAAGGATAATCATCAGGTCAGAACTTTGACAGAGGGCAGGATCTTTGATCTGGACAAGGATTCGATAGAAGGAAACAATCAGGACAGAATAGGAATTGGAACATATGTCCCAACAATGGAGGGGTTCCCACCCCATTGGATCAAACAATCAGTCAACCTGTTAATCAGTCTGCCAGTCAGCCAGTTAATCAAGAGAAGCCTCCTAGCGGGGTATACCTAGTTGAGGCTGCTTTATCGGGGTGGTGTAGGTTCCACAAGACTAGTCAACATTTTGAGCTGGACTGTCAAGAGTTCCAAATAGCAGCCTTAATTTTCTAGTATGAGGTGGAGAAAAATACAAGTTGTCAAGAAATGGTACCCTCTATTCCTTATGATTCACCAGTTTTGGTATTAAACCATGCTCATTTTTGGCAAAGTGAGGAAAATGTACCTGAAGAAGAATCTACCCAGTTGGAGGATGAGGCAGATCAGGTGTGCAATGGAGATGAAATGACACAATTATTTGATAAGAATCCAGTAAATGATAATGGTCCCAGGGATGAAGAAGAAGCTTACATTAAAGAAGTACAGACCTTCCAAAGGCCTGTCAAGAAGTATGACTTGAGGGAGTTGCCACATAGGCGCCCACTAGCTAGAGGTCCCTTTACTACTTCTATTCCACCAAATAATTTCAACATGCCTCCAGACCCTAATGCTAGTAACAATCCCTCATTGCCCCCGGTTTCTAGTCAATATTTATCTCAAGGAGGATAGGCTAATGTACCAAAGGGAAGAAATTTTGATGCGGGTAAAGAAAAGATGGTGGAGTACCCGAGGGAGACCCCCACTGATTTAAATGAAGAACAATTGGCCATGTATGTTGTTGAAGAACTCTGAAAATTAAAGGTAAATCTATCTGCATTTGAACTATTAAGAGTTTCATCCATTAGAAATGCAGTCTTAGATTCTTATAATGCAAATTTCATGTCTTAAGATAAATCAATTAGCAAGAATGTCAACAGAGTACCTAGTCCTCAGCTGGCAGGAGGACAGGGTCAGTCTCGTGATCAAGTCTATATGCCCCTTGGAGACTAGGAAGGAAAAGTACAAATCTCAAGTTGTTCAAGTAGACACTCCCTTAACTTTGTTTCAAGGGAAAATAGATACTCCCCCATTCTTGATTTCTGTCTACATATTTAGCAAGAATTTACATAATTGTTTGTTGGATTTAGGTGCTTCAACCAATGTTATGCCCCTTGGTGTCTGTAGATCTATGGGTATCAACACTACTAATTCTCAAAATAAAGTCACATAGCTAGATAGGACTGAAGTCAATGTTGTAGGAGAATTGAATATGATTCATATGCAGAATGCCTCTGATCCTAGGATTCAGCAAGTTATTAATATATAGGTAGCTGACATACCTAATGCTTATGGCTTAATCCTGGGAAGAGACTTTACCAGGGCCTTGAATGGATATGTCTCCACTGATCATTCCAATATGTGGCTTCCCTAGAAGGAAGTACCTAACTAAATTAGAATTGAAAGGGAACCTAGGATGAAATATATGATTATAGAGTATAAGAAAACCTCTTCTAAAATTCTGGTATCAGAAGTAAGTATGGGTAACTATATGCTTTCTGCCCCTTTCAAGGAGTCAGATCTGGAGGAGGTCCTCATATTTCACATAGCACTTATTGATCTTACATGAGGGTCTAGTGGTATTGAAGCCCTAGTGGAACTAGCTGAAAGTAATGATTATCCAGAAGATAATCAGCTGGCTTTGCTAGACAGTTTTCAAGAGTTCATTCAGAAGTGCATTGAAGATCAAATTCAGTTAGGAAGAAGAACGAACTTTGGAGAACTATTTTTTCTCAATTGGTGTAGGGTACACAATGTTGCTCATTCGGAATTGGATTGCTAATTATGCCAGGTTGCAGTGGAACGGATATAGAAACATACTAACCCCACTCCTATAGCTAGAATTGATAACATGAATGTCCAAGAAGACCACAAAGGAAAATGAATGATGCCTTCTGAAGAGCTATCCAGTGGTAAGAGTGGAAGTAAAAAAGAAGGGAACTCTGCAGTTGCTAGATGCTAGACTCTGAAATGTGATGGGTCTAAATCAAAGCAAGGAGCTAGAGCTAGCTTTGAGATAATTATTCTAAGAGGTAAAACATTCTTCACTACTCATAGACTTCATTTTCATTGTACAAATAACATAGCCGAGTATGAAGCCTTAGTGCGTGGATTGTTGATGGCCTTGAAGAAGAAGGTTAAGATCTTGCAAGTGTATGGAGATTATTAGTTAGTAGTCAAGCAAGTTAGAAGGCAGTACTCCTGCCATGATAGAAGAATGACTAACTATAGACATAGAGTATGGTACCTTGTTGAAGGATTTGAAACCTTCAACATTCAGCTAATTCCACGAAATAAAAACTAGACAGTTGATTCCTTGGCCCAGGCAGCTAGCACTCTACAGCCTCTATCTCTTTCTGGGTTGAAGAAGTTTATAGTGGAACTGACCCCAGTGCCCTCAGTCACTAATAATGTTACCAACTTCCAAGGGTTTGAAGATGATAAGCATATTCTAGACTTTATCACAAACACAAATATTTTTTCTTCTCAGATCATCGATGAAATTGAGCCTCAGGAGGCATAAATAGACTTGGAAGGGGTAATCAATTTAAAGACCAACACTATTCCCAGGGGAATGGTGCAACTAGAGAGGATCTTTGATCTAGACAAGATCAGAGACCAGGATCAAGACACTAGGAAAGAGTCTATTAGTGGACAATGTAACAAGTATAATATGGGATCTCAGGAGGATGTAAAAAATGTTCTTATTGGAAAAGTATGTACCCTAGAAGAAAGACGGGGAATCATTGATGCATTGCACAAATATCCAAATGTGATAGCCTAGAGTTATGAGAACCTGAAGACTTATGATACATCAGTCATAACTCATACTATCCCTCTCAATGCAGAAGTGAAACCTTTCAGATAGAGGCTGAGGCCTATTAATGCTCTACTGGAACCTGTAATACAAAAGGAAGTGCAGAAACTGTTGTCTATGAGAATCATATTTCTAGTCAGACACTCTACTTGGGTTGCAAACCTTGTTCCTGTATGAAAGAAAAATGGGAAAATCAGATTGTATGTACATTTCAGGAACCTGAACTAAGCATCAGAGAAAGACAATTATCCAGTGCCTTCACTGGATGAAGTACTCCAGATCGTCAACGGATCTCAGATGATGTCTTTTCTGGATGGTTACTCATGATATAACCAGGTCATGGTGCAATATGAGGATAGGCACAAGACTGCCTTCACTACCAAGTGGGGCACTTTCGCCTACAGAAGGATGCCTTTTGGCCTGATTAATGTTGGAGCTACATTCCAAAGAGCACTGGACATAGAGTTTAAAGATATAAATTGGAAGTGCATAATCATCTATATGGATGACCTGACGGTATTTTCAAAGAACAGAGGTGACCATATCTCTGATTTGTGCAAAGTTTTCCAAAAATGTAGAGTTTGGAATATCCCTCAGCCCAAAGAAATGCATCTTTCAAGTAATAGAAGGTAATTTGTTAGGGCATATTATCTCTGAAAATGGGATTGCAATTGATCCAGAATGTATAGAGGCTATTCTCAAGATCCCACCACCATCTAGTAAAAAATAAATGAAATCGTTCTTTGGAAAAATCAATTTTGTCAAGAATTTCATCACTAGGTTTGCAGAGATAGTCAAGCCACTGAATGCAATGTTGAAGCAAGAGGCCAAGGTGGAGTGGAATGCAAAAGCGAAGGAAACATTTTCTGCAATAAAAAGGGCTATTGTTGAAGCTCCAATTTTAGTAAATCTCGATTATGCCAATACCATTTTACATATATTCATTTGCTTCTGACCACTCCTGTACTGCTATATTAACTCAAAAATCTAACCAAGGTAATGAGCACCCCATAGCATTCATGATCACACCATTGAAGGATGCGGAGCTAAGATACCTAAATCTAGAGAATTAGGCTTATGCCTTAGTCAGGGCAGTCAAAAAATTCAGACATTACATCCTCAAAAATAAGATCTTTGCTATAGTTCCTGATCCTGTAGTCAAGCTTCTCTTGATACAGAATTAATTGGGAGAACGAAGAGCTAAGTGGGTAACTATGCTACAAGAATATGATATGGAAATTCAGCCCATGAAGCTGGTAAGAGGGCAGGGGCTCACAAAGACAATGGCAGAGACGAGCTCTAATCTTACAACTCAGGCTTATGCTTTAGAGGATCTCTCTCCTGGAGAGTGGTATGATGATGTTGTTCATTATCTCATGACTTAGAGGTGCCCTAATCATCTCAATCTAGTACAAAGAAGGGCATTGCACTTGAAGAGTGACAGTTTCATGTTAAAAGGGGTTGTCTTATACAAGAGAAATCATAAAGGTGTGTACTTAAGGTGCCTGGGAAGGATGGAATCTGAAAGAATGATGCCAAAATTCTAGGACAGATATGTTACAGGCCATGGGTCAGCACCATTTACAGCAAACCAAATTCTCAGAGCTGGTTACTACTGGCCTATATTGTTCAAAGACACCCACAGTCATGTCAGGACATGCCATGTGTGTAAGACGGCGGCCACCAAAGAGAAGTATGCAGCACTCCCACTTCAGTCATTCATCGAGGTAAAACCTTTTGCTCAATGGGGAATGGACTTCATTGACCCCATCAATCCACCCTCCTCTATTGGTCACAGGTATATTCTTACCTTTACTGATTATTTTACATGATGGACTAAAGCTCTTGCATACAAGCAGTGTACTTCTGAGGTAGTGATTAACTTCCTTGAATTTGGTATTCTTAATTTTTTTGGATGCCCCATGTCTTTGGTTTGTGATAATGGTCCTGCGTTTTCATCGTTAAAGTTTTCTAACTAGGCTTATGATCATGGGATCATTATAAAATTTTCATCCAATTACTATCCACAGGGTAATGGGTTGGTTGAGTCATCCAATAAGAATCTTTTGATTGTCATCCACAAGTTATTAGGAAGGAACCCTAGATACTGGCATACCCAACTCAAATTTTCTCTTTGGGTAGATCGTACAAGACATAAAGCCTCCATAGGGATGTCACCCTACCACCTAATTTATGGATTAGAACCTGTGTTTCCCATACAATTGAAAATTCCTACCCTTTAGTTCATCAATGAATATTATGATGTAGGAGATAGATGTGAGGCAAGGCTTGCCGAACTATTGCACCTTGAAGAAAAGAGGGATGAAGCCCTAGAGAACTTTTCTAAACATCAGGGGGTTATCAAGAGATGGTTTGATAAGAGAGCCAAGGTTAAAGCTTTTAGGATTTCTGACTTGGTTCTTTCCTGGGATAAATCCCATGACCGTAAGGGAGAGCATCAAAAAATTCATAAACTTTGGCTTGGACCTTACCAAATCTCATAAATCTTGGGAGATAATGCTTTTCGTTTGAAAACTCTCACTGGAGAGGATATCACACTGCCTCTCAATGGGCAGTATTTGAAGCATTATTTCCAATCTTGAGCTGTTTTTAGCTCTGGTCTTGTATATAGTTAGATTAGGTTTTCCCTTTCTACTTTGTTGTTGTTTGTTTTGGTTAGTGTAGGTTTTCTTTTGGTTTGTTTTGTTTTTGTTCTGCTCTTGCTTTTGGGGGTTTTCTCTGTTTTCGCCTGGATGTGTTGCACCTGCATGGAAAATCTATCTTCTTTAAAATTGTTCTAAGTATTTCATTGGTGAACTTTATTCTTGCATCTTGAAAGGATGGTTGAAGTCTTTACTATTGCCAATAGTCTTAATGTCAGATTTATAGAATATTGAGTCACTGGTATGGATTTGAACTTGAAGTACTCTAAAAATCTTATATCTTTCATATATCTTAAGGATCCTGATGTCACTATAGGAACCCTTGTGAAGTCTTGTCAAGTGAAAAATCCTATTTCTGCTTCAGTGCCACTATGGTTCTCATCCTTGAGTATGAGCTTCATTGTTCACAAGTTGAAATGAAAGAGAAATATAAAGAATATCAAAGAAAAGAAAAGACGAAATATTGAATATCAAAAGAATAAATTCAACTTATTAGGGGTACCTGAATATCTCTACTGGGGCTATCGACGCATGGCTGGTAGTAGAGCTATGTTTAGGAGAGTCACAGTGATAACCTCGTCGAGGCTATGGACGCCTGACTAGCAACGAGGCCCTAGCCTGGCTACTTTTGAAGTTAGAATCCTTATGTAGCCAAACTTCACTGAACTTTGTTTTTGTAGTAACTTAAGGAGGGGAATGAATTCATGTGCACACACTTACATTTTCAGTTTATGGAAGGTTTTGTCCATCCTTTGGTTATGATTCTTTGAATCTTTGCATCCTGACTTTTTTTTTTGATGGTGAGATTGAAACCAGAGATTCTAGATTCTTGATTCTTGTTCATCATCAAATGCTCTGGAGCATTTTCCCAGTAGAGTTTGCCATTTGTTTTGCAATTTTCTCACACACACGCCCCGCTGTAAGCAAGGACCCTCTTTCACTTCGGTTTTGGTGTTTTGGCCCTTTCTTTTGAGGTTTTTTGTCTTACTCAGGCACATTCTTAATTGTTTATTTTTATTGCCTAAGTGTTTCCCCTAGGTTATCCATTGAAAATCTTAGGTTTTGGATGAATTTCAGGCTTTTGCCCTGATTCAGGATTTTCCACCCTAGTTGGATTTTCCTGGATCTTGCTTGGATTCGGGATGGAACTTGTTTCTCAGGAATTTTTGGTATCCACAGATTTTCGCGTGGTCTAGATTTTCTCAAATTCTGCCCTATTGTCAGCTCCCTAAGTTTCATGACTGTCTTATCGATTGCATTAATGGCTTCATATGTGCTTTGAAGGCTAGATTTTTTTTATTTCTGAGATTTTTTTTGCCATTATGTTCACTATTTGCCATCGTTTGAGCTGAGGAGCACTGTCCTATGATTGATTGACTTCATTTTGGGGTATTTGGGCTTGAATTAATTGATTTGGTGGCTATTTCTTGTGTGTTCTCACGTCTGTTCGTTGCAGACCCCTTTGAGCTTCGTGTTTGCTGCCTCTGAGATCAATTCCCACTTTATAATGGTATGTGTCTGATTGCTCTGCTTTGAATTGAATTATGAATGGCACGTTGGTATTGTGGGGGCTTGTGGGATTTGAATTCTTATGTATTTTTTTATTTCGTGCTAGGGTTGTTCAGTATTGCATCCTTTGTCATCTCCTAGGTGAGTTTTGAGTTCATGTGTCCATCAACATTTTAATGAATCTTGCCTAAGAGTAATTAGTAAACCCTAGTGATGACTCAATAGTGGAAACAACTAAATTTTAAGCTTTCCTGTGTGCTAATGGTAGATGAATAGGGTTCAGACCTAGGGCAGTGACATATCAGGTGATTTCATCTTAAGATTGACCTAGAATGCAAAGAAAATTCATGAAAGGTTCGTTCCTGACTTTCCCTAAGTTAAACTTTTGGAAATCCATAGTTGGTTCAGTGTCTCGATGAAATGGGACTCTCCATCCCTTCTAGATTCCCTTTGCTTTGACCATTCGAGATCGCTGAGATATCATATCGACCACCTTGAGGTTCGTTGAAGTGGTCTTCCTAGGTTCATGTTGGATAGCCGTGACACTATCGTTTTCACATCGATGAAATCTTTTAAGCATATCAGTCAGTGAGACCTTTGCTTTCGCTGAGACCTCACTCTGCAAGGAGATGTCTCATCAACATGCTTGTTCATACTCACTTTTAGCAAGACAAGTCCTAGTTGCCAAGAGGTCATGGCAGAAAACCAAAACTCTAATGGAATACACCCGAGATAGGTTGGTAAGTGACGGGATTCTTCCTTCCTCTAGAGCTATCGAACGTTGGGAGTGGTTTGAAACGTTACAAATTAGGTAGAAGTTGTTGAAAAAGATTCACAAACAAAGGAAGCAGATTGATAACACCCTAACTAGGGTTTACAATGGTTCCATTGCCTTCTTTGAAATCATGAGGGGAAGAAGAAAGATCGTGCCCAAGTACTTGAGCCTGGAACAATTGAGAGAATGGTGGCATGATGTGTATGCACCACTTGATGATGGTTCATTTTTTGAGCACCAACTGGATGATGTGGCCACCTACCTCGTAGTCATTGATAAGCATGTGACATATAAGGTAGATTGGGATAAGTCAGTCAAACACTCAAGGGATGAGATTGTGTCCATTGAGAGGTGACTTAGGGTTCTGCCAGTACCACCTATAGCCGACTCGGATGGAGTGTTCTTGAAGCTACATGAAGAGTCAAATCGGCACAGGGATAATAGGGAAGAGAGCTAATGATGGGCTGCGGTGTGATTTGTGCTTCCCTATTATCTTCTTGCGTGTCATCCGAGCTGCATTGCAGATCTCGGGCTGACCTCAACGAGATGTGCATTTAGTTCCCATTTGACCCATTTCGAAGACTCTCCTGGCCGGGGTTGTTGTGTTGAGTTATTGCTATGAAACCCTTCCCTGACTGGTGGGTTCCTAGGAATTTCTATATATTGGGCATGTCGTGTCATTTGTAAAGGGTTAGATAGTTAGAAATAGTTAGAAGGTTAGAACTTGTAACTAGAATATAGAGCAGAGCTAGTTAGAAGTAGAGTAAGTTAGCAGGTAGTTTCCCTCAAGCAAATATTGTAACAGAAAGCTAGAATTGTTGCTACAGTGAATAATTTGAATGCAAATAATGACATTGTGATTTGGTGCCATATTTGTGCTCTCTTTTCTTGCATGGTTCTTGCATTTCCATCTTTAAAATTGCTTTGAGTTGGTCAATATTTAGATTAGATTCAATTTGATAATGTTTGTGATTTGATACTTGAATGTTGTAGCAATCTCTTAGTCCATACTTTTCACAACCAACTGATTATTAGTTTCTTTGCAAATTTAGCCTAGACTTTTCATATTCCTTGTGCTTAAGTTTGATCGTGAAGGTTTATTCACATCAACTACAATAGGGTTGTTTGAATGAATGTTCATGATTTGAAAATCTTAACACCTCAGAAGATTGCACTATTTTTTGTGAGATTACAGATTTATCTTGGTCAAGCAGAAATCAGTTTTGAGGGATTGGTCCATTTTGAGTATTGGTTACTTTCATTATTAATCTTAGGTTTAGTATTAAGTTTAGAAATCTCTTTGAAACCCTTACCTTTTTCTATTTCTTTGATTATTGGGTTAAAACAAGGATTGAAGCATCATCAGATTGTTAGATCTAATAAAATTGATTCAGTATTTTGCTTGTAGTAAGGTCCCATTGTGATTACCAGCATTTTGACATTTTGTTACCGAGTTGTTTATGCACTGTCAAGACCTAACATTAGAGACCTTGGGGTTATCTCTTGAGTCTTTCCGATAGAGATTTACCTTTCAAGAGAGATAGGATATCATATTCTGTCTAGCTGTTATTGTGCAGAAAACATGATCAACACCTAATAAATGGCTTCCTCTTGGTGGAATGTTTAATGGAGAAGTGAAAAATATGGATCCTGAGTAATGGATTGTTCATGATTGGTAGCTTTGGATTTTACATAAAATTTTGGGAGCCAAACTTTAACCCTCTAAAAGAAGAAATGGAAGAGGTCCTTGTTTGGGCTAGGTTGTGTGACTTGTAGACTAAATACTGAGACATGGAAACCCTTAAGAATATTGGAAATTATTTCAGAACTTTCTTACAGGCTAATGAATGTATAAAGAAGAGTGACTCTAGCATCTATTCTACGTGTTGTATCAATTTGAAACCCTTTCGACCATTACCCGCTAAAGTTGAAATAAGGTTGAAGCAAGTTATTCAGAGATAAAAAATTGAAATTGAGGAAATGGTGTAAGTACGTAGTAAATAGGACTTAGATAGGAAAAATACATACACCAACACCCCCCTTAAGTACAACTTAGGGAGTCAATTATTATACAAATGACACAAAGATCGGTCTTGGCTATGAGGTCATGTTAGGTACCCATGTTCAAGTGCAATGCAAAGAAATCTCTCACAACCGGAGAAAAGGAGAAAACCTAATGGGATAAAACTCCTCCCCAAAAGAGATATGAAATACAAAATACTCTCAATGATGCATGAGAGGTACAAAACCCAATTCAAGGAAAATACCCCCCATAAGAGAGAAGAATGGAGACCATACAACCCCCCCTCAATGGTGAGTCTCTTGGAATGGTAGAAGCTCGACATTGAATGTTGAAGATGATCCAATTTCGTCAAACAACATTCCTCCCCTTATGAAGAAACAAAACCAAGATAATATGTAGGATTTTTTCCCATTCCAAAAAGTAATATGAGGGAAGAAGAATGATAGATGATGTCTCTGAACAATGCTCAAGTATCTCCATGTCAATTTTGAAAGTTGACAAACTCCAAATAGGCATTCTGGGCCACACAGATGAAGATGTCAATCCAAAACCTCCTAGAGATGAATATCGAACACACTCCAAAGACAAGGAAACCACCTCCTTTGAAGAATCCTCCTCCAAATGTTGTCCAAAAGTATCAACACTCATATCAAACTATAATGAACGATCATGTAGAGAATGAAGGAGAGTCAAAGTATTCCATCACAAAAATTGAAGGATAATCGTCTCCATCAAAGAGAAGATGTATGCAATCAATGGTGTCTCCCAAATATGAAATATGAGACTCAACAAATAACCCACCAATGTTTGTCAAGTATGCATCCCAAGTGCATGTAGCTAGAAGATGATGTAGATCCTGTTGGACTGAATCACAAGAGGCCAAACTTGTGCCAATATGAGAATCATCAAATGCAATAGAATATGGAGGAGATGAAATGCAAGGCTTGAGAATGGGATCAGATATGAAAACACTCAAGTTCAAGAAGCCAAATGTCTCCTTTGAATCATGGTTCACACTAGAAGTGTGAACCATGGTCGAAGGAACAATGTCACCATCAAATGCAATATATGAAAAGGTATACAACTGAGATGAATGATCAACCATCCTAGTAGCAATAATCTCTCTACTCTCCAAGTCTCAAACAATAATTGAATTAGGAGTGAACTCCAAAGTCCACCCATCTCCACCATGTGTAATCTAATATATGGAAATAATATTGTTCATCAAATGAGGAACACACAAAACATCCTAGAGGGTGTTTTCCCCAAAGCTAATAGATCCCTTCCCAAGTTCACTCATGTATGTATTGTTTCCCATAAAAATAGGAGACATAGTGCATTGCTTAAAAGAAGAGGACATAGACTGTGAAGATGCCACACGATGAGAAGCTCCCAAATCTAGAAGCTATCTCCCTAATCCTAGACCTAAAAAAGCACAAAGAGTTTTCCCATTATTTCTTGATGTAGTATCCAAATCATTATGACCTTTTCCCTTATTAGATTGTTTTGAAGATGATGAAGAATCAAGTGACTCAGACATTCTATAAGGAAAATAAATATTGTATATGAAAAATGAAAATTTTGGATAAAAGAAAAATGATAAAACAATAACATGCATTACCTAATCCAAATTTTCAATACCTCAAATATATGCAATGATGGATAAATTATTCGATTGATTTGATATATTGGTTGCTCAATTTAGCAACATAATATTAAGATGAAGATGATAGATGAATTATGATAGATAGAAATGGCTGAATGGTTGAAGAATGATTTTGGCAGCATAAGGATACTTGAAGAATCAACTCCCCTAATGGCTTATGAGAGGGTTGGTGTATAGGCAAGGTCTAATTTGGATTATGGTTGAGATTGGATGTCAATAAGATGTCTTAATCAATGGCCAAGATTGAAAGTTGTAGTATGAATAGGGTTAGGGCTAAATTAGGGAAAATGATAAGGATGAAGGGTTGAGATTGAATTATGAGATAATTCCATCAAGGGTTAGGATTAAATGAGATGTCAAGAGATAAGATTTGATGTGGAAGATAAGATTGGAATAGATAAAGAGGTGAGAAGAGAATTTAAATAATAAAAATTATTTAATCTAGGTGGCTAATGAATAATTAAATAATAAATATATTATTTAATTATAGAAGAATGTGACATAGGAGGAATCATTTTGAATTAAATAATGATTTAATTCAAAATTCAAGAGAGTGGACCAAATTAAATAAATAAAAATTATTTAATTTATGAGAGAAAAAGCTAATGAATAATCAAATAATTAAAATAATTATTTAATTATAGTGGAAAGTGATATATAAATTAAATAAATAGGAATTTATTTAATTTTATAAGGAAAAGGACTTAATTAGTGACATAATTAAATAAATAAAATTTATTTAATTAATCAAGGAAGAATAAAGAAATGGATTAATAGAAGACATATGACATTAGAAAATAATTAAATAATTAAAAATTATTTAATTATGAAAAATGAAAGGGGAAATGATGAAGAATCTAAGAGTCTCGAGCCTAAGACAATTTTTAGTGTCTACATTTTGCCCCTCTTTGAGATGATGTTTGAGATGGTGTGATTTATGTCGAGTAGCATCATTTCAAAGAAGCTAAGGTAAGAATAGAGAAAAATGGATGATGGTAGAAAAATAGGATGATGATGAAATAAGAGTGGGATGACGATGCGCCCTCAAGAGGATAGGCAAATTGAAAGAATGCAGGTATGCTCTCGAAATGAAATGAAATGATAAAAGATGGATAAAGAGATGGATAATACATTCTGCTACAAGAAAGTGAACAACCATGATGTTTGACTTAACACTAGACATGATGCACCAAGGTATAAGGACCAAGGTGACGATGTGTCTCATGCCCCAACATAATACAACCTTGTCTAGATACAAGATATGAATATTAGTTGGAATAATTTGGATTTGATGCAAATGCAAGATAAAAATGATAACACACACAAGCAAGCATGCACAAATAATTAAAAAAAAAACAAGGTATTTCCCTTGTTGAGTTGTAAACCAATGAGTAATTGATTGATTGATTGATGATGATAGTTTTGTCATTGTGGGGAACAGAATATCCCTAGATCAACACAAGGATGACTGATTAATTGACTAATTGACTTTGATTGATTGTGTTTACAACAAGATTAGGATCAAGACCAAAGGATGTGATTGGATAATTTGGCAAGATTGATCGACTTGATTGGTATGGATTAAGGATTAACTTACATTTGGATTATTGCTTGAAATGATTCAATTGATTATTGATTTGAGTTGAAGAAGTGGTTTGGAATGATATGAAGATTGATTTGATGATTTGATTGGATGAAAGGATTTGAATAGAAGAATTTATGTTATTGATTGATTTGAAGGAGTTGAATTTGATGTGTTGAATTGATTGGAAGAAGTGATTTGGTTTGATTTTATTGCTTGGATTTTTGTTGGCTATTTGATTTTTTTATCTTTTTTTACCTTTTTCCATTTTTTTGTATTTTTGGGGATATTTTGATTTTTTTTGTATTTTTTAAATGTTTTGATTGTTTTGGATTTTGAAAGTTTTAATTTGTTTTGGATTTTAAAATATTTTTATTTTTGGATTTTGAAATGTTTTGGTTTTGGATTTTTTCAAATGTTTTGATTTTTGGATTTTTGAAATGTTTTGAGGTGTCAATGGATGAAAATTTGGGTAATCCAAATTTTTTTATTTTTTTGGATTTTTGAAATGTTTTCAGGTGTCAATAGATGAAAATTTGGGTAACTTTTGTGCTAGATACCAATGACAAGGGAAAACCATGTCTAGGTGCAAAGAGATAGATGGTATTGATGGATGGAAGGATGGGTGATAGGATAAGGGATAAAAGGCTCATGATAGATGGATGGATGGAATGGATGTATTCATCATAAGAGAGCAAGGATGTGATCTCCAAAGACTATGTCACATAGGAATAACATGGCCCATTCTAGGTACAATACTTAGGATTTTTATGAAAATGCTTAGAACCATAGGATAGTGATAAGATTGCATTGGAAAATATGAGGTATGTCAAGAGATACCCAAAAAAAATGTTTCAACATTTTTCCCCTATGTCTTCATCAAGATCAAAAGGAGAAGGGTGGACAAGTGGACTCAATATGATAGGTATGTATGATGACCAAAAATGGTAGGTAGGAAGGAAATAATATGACATGAAAATGATAGGTTGGATAGATAAAAAATTGTGCCCCCAAGTGTAAGTGACATAGAAGATCAACCTACACATGACGCCTGTTTGTCAGGTTTTCATCATGGTACTTACCCAAGGTGCCTATTTACCAGGTTTTCATCATGGTACTTACCCAGGGCACTTGTTTACCAAGTTTTCACCATTGGATGAAGGGATTTCTCTTTAATTTTTTTTTTACTTTTTGACTTTTTGGATAGGAGAAGGGGAATATGGATAGGAGGGACTCAAGTGTCTAGTTCCATGAAAGGTGGTAGTCCCACTAGAGATGGATGTCATCGCATGGACCATGTCAAATTTCATTATGCTCATAGATGTTGGTAAGGGGTGACATAAAAGGGAGATGGAGTAGGTAGATGATGGATTAGAATGTGGATTATGGAGGAAAATAATGGATTATGATGCAGATTATGTAGGGAAGATGATAGGGATTATATGGGACTTGTGCAAAATATGAATGGGGAGGCTTAGCCAAAAGCATGGACCATAGTAAGGTGGTGGGGGAGATATGTAGGATAATGAGTGAAGGTTGAGGATATGGAGGTATGTGGAATTTTTGTGAAATGGAAGGGAACCATGACCAATGGTTGCACACATTGTGATAAACATTGAGGCTTTTGATGTGGATGGGGTGTAGGAAGCAATGTAGATATTTGCTTAGGAGATGGGTGATGAAGTACTTTAGGTACCGACATAGACTTAGTATTTTTATGACTTATTTTGCTTGTGTGAGGGAATATGAGATTCTTGAATAGAGTGGGAATGTGAGGTGGAAGTGGATGGTTGGGATTTTTGTGATAAGGATGCTTCATTGGACTTGCTTTCCTTTTTCTTAGGGACCCAAACCAATTTAGTTTTGGCCTTTACTTTTGGAGGTATGGGCTTATATAACTTTTGGGATATTTTTTTTTTTGAATTTTTTATTGATGCCCTAATGCATGAGGACCCTTAAGACTTTTTACTTTATAGGTAGAGGCATTGAAATTATTATTTTGGATTCCATGGGATAGGTTGAATGAGTGGAAGCTTCTTGTTTAGAGAATGTGTGCATTTGTTGGTCATGATTAGGAATGTTATGGTATTTGTCGATAAATGGATAAGAGGATTGAATAGTAGGGATATTAGGTGTTGGGAGTAATGGAGGTAGATTAGATGGAGGGATATTAGGAGCTAGAAGCAATGGTGGAAAAGTGGATGGTGGAAGGTGTATTGTCACATGCTTTTGACATTTGTAGGATGATGGAGGAGGGATGGCAACATATTTTTTAGGTGTATGATAGGATTCATGATGGAAAGTGGACTTAGGATACATGGAGGAACTACCAACATCTTGAGATTGGTGTCCTTGGGGTGAGTATCAAAGGCCAAATGACCATGGAGGGACTTTGACATGGATGGGCTCCAAAATACCATGTTCATGAAGGCCTAAACCTTTACCTTGGTAGTTCATATTTTGGATTATGCAATGGACAATGGGACTAGGTGTAGGTGGAACACTAGACACGAGTTCCTTATTGGATGGAGAAAATGAAACAAGGGAAGACAATGGTTGTTGTTGTAACAAAAATGTTCTCCATGCCCAAGATTCTTTCAATATGAGCAAGTATAATTCTCCTTCTTAAATGATTTATCTAAGGAAGAGGATTTATCCCTTGGTTGATCTAAATGTGGTTTTTTCTTTGACTTCTTTTGCTTCTTATTAGTAGTATCTGATTCTTTCACCTAACTAACCAACAATGCTTAATATTTAGAAGACTTGATGAAACCCATCGAGATAATCTTTTGTTTCTCATGTATCAACATCTAAGAAAATGATGCAAATAATGCAGTATATGTAGACCCCATAGTCAACCTTGAGTATGAAAGCTAGAAACAAAAGAAGCATAATCAGGACCAAGTTTGTTCAATGAATTGTAGACCAATTGAATGTCCTTATCAATACCACATGCTTTACATTGCTCCCTTAGATCATTAACCTTAGTGATGTAGTCTTAGATGTTGTCAAAGTTCTTAAGATCAAGGATCATTAGTTCATTATCAAGTTGATAGCCTCTAACTTCATCTATAGAACCATATAATGTTTTCAACTTGTCCCAAGCCTCATAAGAATTTGTGCAGGATCCAATTTGGAACAAAAAATCTTGAGAAACGAGTTTACGAAGACATCCAAGAGCTTTGGTATGCACAATCATCCATTTAATATTTTTCTCATCATCAGTAGTTTCAGGCAACTTATTCTCAACATATAGAGTGACCCTCATTCATTAATATGCTACATTCATTTTGATGCCATGTTGAGTAGTTATATGATTTCAACAAAGGAACCTTAGAATGATCCATGAAAAAAGAAGAAAGCACAAGTAAATAGATCAAAGAAATACACCAAGAGACCCCCCCAAATCACTCAATCAAGAAAACCCCCAAGAAAATATGATTTTGGCACTTTATACGTAGTGCGATTGTAGGTGCCACTTGTAAAAATAGTGAAATAGACTTGATCTTAGTGCATAAAGATTGTCAAATTTGGCCTCAAGCTCAAAGTAAAAATTTTACAAAGAATGAGATCAATCTGATTACACAAGTGGAAATTAAACAAAAAATTATGCATTTTCAAAAAAAATCACTCAAAAATGTTACCATATGAATGAGAATGGATCCTCAGAAGTTCCCAAAATGAAAATTGTTTGGAAATAGCTCTAAAAATCTACAATTCTAGAAAAAACTAGATGCCAGAATCAAAAACCAACTACACCATTATGTAGAGTCTAAAACTATACCCAAAATTTAAAAAAAAAACTCAAAAAAATGAGTTTGTATGACCAAGTTATGAGCCTCCAGAGATTTCCTCCAAAATGAAAACTACCAACGGAGAAGGGGTCCAAATGGAGTGACTTGTTGACGGTCGTTTGGCTGTCAAATTTAAGATAGTAAATACTGACTATTGACTAAACATCAAATTTAACATAGTTTTAGATGACAGTCATTTGGCCGTCAAATTTAACATAGTGTTTTTTAACAGTCATTTGGCCATCAAATTTAAGATAGTCGTGCAAGAAAATATTTTTTTTTGCACAAAAATATGAAGTATTATTTATGAAAATGAGGGTTTTGGGCCTTCCAAACGTAACTGTGAGGTTTTTTTTCCCCAATACGCACCTTGCAAAAGAACAAGCTTGAATCACCCTTAGATTTGAGAAGGGGTTTTGCAATTTGAAGCTCTAATACCATGTACGAGCTAAGATATAGCTCATAGAACATGTTTGAGTCACTCAAGGACTCAAGCCTCTATGATCATCTACAAAAGCAAACAATAACCTTCTACAAGAGGGAAAAGTAAGAACATGAAATTACAACAATGGATGCAAGATGTGGCCAATATGCAATACTCAAGATTGCAATGATATAGTGAACTTACACAACTAAAAAATATCTTGGCTAAGTTGCTTGGATTGATTCAATGTAAATATGAAGCCTTGATTCTATAGGCAAGGAGTGAGATAGGATTAGACAAGATCATGACAAGTGTCTTAATCCTACACATGAGACAACTAAGTCATAACAAACTAGGACACAAGCATTAAATAAAAGCCAAATAGATAAGATAAGTGATGACTAATGCTTCTAGAAATATTCCCCCTAATTAATGCTAACTAGAAAGATACCCTCCTAGGACCTAAGTGGACTTAACAATGTAAATAGGGCCTAGATAAGACTAGATAGGAAAAATACCTATTTACACCAATAGGAACCACATTGGAAATGGTGTAGAATTGACAGAGGATAGAAGGGTCAAAAAAGAGATTGGTAGAACCAAGATCCATCAAGAAGATAATGAGTAAATCCAATCCTAATCTCAAGGAAAATTTGGTGGAAGGTGTAAAATGGATTTCAATCACACCACTCCAACCCATAGAAGTAAACATAACAAAACTTAAGATGAGGATGGATGAAAAGGAGAATACCCCTCTAAAAATGGATATAAATGGAGAAATTTTAGAATTAGTAGAAGATGGTGATACTATATGTAGAGGAGGAAATTTGAAAACCCAAAATGATGTGACCTTGAAGGGTGAATGTTCATCAACTACCTCAAGGATCAAAGCTTAGGTGAATGAGATGGGAAGAAAAAGGGATTTTTTAAAATTTTTTGATTTATTCGGAATAAAAATGAGTTCCAAAAACTAAAAAAATAGGTCGTAGAGGTTCTTTGGATAAACTAGCAAGTTCTCAAACAAGGATGAAAATGCAATACATGAACATCCCCACAATGTGTTGTACAAGTCTTTTACGGGCCGAAAACTAAGTTTATCATAGAAAGAACACAAAGAACCAACTAACTATTCAATTACTAAAATCTTGGGAAATTCTTAAACTAACAGTATAATAGAACAATAATAGAATAACAATAACAAGCATAAATTAGACTAGATGAAAAGGAAATGACAGAGTGAAAATGAAGAAAGGAGACTCACAAGACTTCCACAAATGAGGCCTCCTGTAATGCTTTAACTTCAAAACCTACACACACAGAGATGAAAAAATTATTGGGCTTATTTTAGGGGCTTTCATTAGTCAAACCCCTATGTAGGTGTTCCCACCTCCACAAAAAACCAGATAGATAGAGATAAAATACAATAGACAAGATAAAGAAAATAGATAGACAAGCTATAATAACATTATGCTATCAATGTAGATGATAATGTAATAAGAAAAGTAGAAGTACCCTCCCTTTAGCAAATGAGGAATATCAAAAGGAAGAGTATGCCACATCGAATCTTTTTCCAAGAATACCAAAGTGCTTTTGTAGAGAGCCAAGTGCAAGAGTGCTTGATGGAATGAGAGAATGAAAGTGAATAGAATGCGGAAGAATGTTAGAATGGGAAAGGAGTAAGATTGATTGAAGGAGTGAATAGAATAGAAAAAGGGAAGTTTGAAATGGATATAGGCATGCAAAGGGACATTTTCAATGTGTTTGCAAGCTATAGAGGCATTACACTTTGCAGGAAAGCAAGAAGTGTAACATCCAAATGACTATGCAATCAAGTATATTTTCAAGGAATTCACATGACATAAAAATGTCTACGTATTATGTAGTTGTCTATGATAAAAGTTCATTTTAACAACCAAAAATAAAGGGTTTAAGGAAAACATTTAAGCTATGTGAAAGGGACATTGCATTATCAAATTTAATTAATCTAAAGTGGAGGTTATGGAATGTGAAATTGTATGGGATACAATTTTCTACATTACATTTTTCCCCCACTTTAGTGAGCATATGTATTCTAATATATGTTAGCTAAATTAGAGAGAAAGAGGTTGAAGAGAATATACCTAGGATGAAGAGGACGTAGGTCTTCAATTTGGAATATTCAATTGAGAAGATTATCCAAGACACAAAGAGGACACTCGTATTCCATCCTACAAAGCTAACTGTAATCTCACCACAAACATGTTAGTATAGAGAAACACATTAGGTGAAAAAGTGAAAAATAGACATGATAAAATCCGATCAAATAAAAAAGAGTGTTGATAAGTATGGCTAGCAAGTTGTTCTATGATAGAAACCATACATCAATCAAACAAGCATGTGGATGTTGCAAACTACGTTGCAGGATAGTCATAGAAAAGACAAGTCTAGTTAATTTTCCCTCAAGCTAGACAATGAGATCAAGATAAAGACAAGTCTTGTTAGGCTACCCTTAAGCTAGAATACAAGATCATAAGATATCAATATTTTTAAGATAATTTGTTCAAAAATAGGAATAAAAATATATGGTATCCCCCATTAGAATGATGTGTGGTACATAGAGGATAACAAGTCAATCTAAGGAGGAGAAAGTCAAAGAAATATTGTGCCATGACATACATAGTGGGATGTATTTATGGAATTTTTTCATGCAAGGGACAACACATAGAATCCATAACATTAGAGAAAGTAGAGATAAAGAAATCAAAAGCACATTAGGATCTTATTATTCAAGGTAGGAACTAATCATAGATGTATATAGATAAGGATAGTATAATGTATATGAACTATCATCACCCCCATATAGATTGGAATGAGAATAAGAGCACACATGAAGATAAATAAAAAATTAGGCAACATGGAAGAGGCCTAAATGCCCAAACACTTTGCATCATTCCCAATGTGAAAAGAAAAGTGTACAATGAATAGAAGAATGATGAAACAAATAGAGAAATTTTTATGATAGGTTTTCTCTCCTGTATTCAAGTACCTACAAGGGTATCAAGGATCCTCTAGTTGAGAGAACAAACATAAACAGATAAGCACAAGGGAAACACAAGCAAACACGTAACTCTAATCTAAAGATAGAAGAGGTACCACTCTAGTCTGATACCTCTAACAATTCATCTTGTTCCCATTATAGATCATCATAGGGTGGAGGAGGATGAGCTTATAGGGGGGATATCAAGGGAAGTATTGGCCAACTCACCTACATCAAGGGCTAAGGAGGAGGTTGCCTCAATGTCTCCGTTGATAAGCTCTTATGGGGTAAACACTATCGATCTAGCAATGATAGCTGAAAATTTTGAGATTTCCTCCAATGAGGAAAACATACACTTCTCTAAAGTGAACTGTAGCAATGAAATAGGAGGAGTATAGGAAACCAGAGAATCACCGCTGACCTCTGGAAGAGGGGCAATGACAAACTTTGGGGAAAGAGGTGACTTATTTGTCACAAGAATGGTACAAGCAAAAGTAGAACAAGATGCAAAAGACAAAGAATAATTTTTTCACCCATCGTTTGCAATGAGGTCATTCTCTAAATTGTCCTTAAGTGGAGGATATGGGGTCCTCACATCAAAAGAGGAAGGAAGGGTAGGGCTGAAAGGAACCACAGTAGACATGACTTTTGTGTGAGGCATATCTATGGGCACAAAAAAATGAGGAAGAGTAGGAAAGGAAGTGATCACGGGAGGTTTTAAAGGATCAATGAACACTTGTACTTTCTTAGGATAAGGTTCATTGGGTTTCTTAGGAATGAAGGTAGAGATAGAGACAAAAGCAAGAACAAAAACAAAAGCAGCAATAGAAGCAAAAGTAGTAGAGACAGCAGGCTCCCCTTTGATCTTTTGCAAAGCCTCACACTCTTGATCCAATGCTCGTTGGTTATGCTTACACTAAGATGCAAGTTGGCTGTGATAGATATGACCAGTAGGAATAGTAGCCTAAGAAGTCTCTATGGGATATTGTTCCACCAGAATAGCATCCCTCTCAATCATTTTTTATGAAAGAGATTACTCCTTAGCAGGGACACGAGGAGGCACAAAGATAGATATGGGGGTCTCAACTATAATCCCCTTTCATTTTTTTTCTTTAAAAGTAGGTGGAGGAATGGGAGGAGGCCTTGGAGGTCAAGATGCAAGAACAATAGAAGAAGGAACATATCCATTTGTGTGTTTTCCCTTACCATACAAGGTGGGTCAAGGAACAATGGGTAAAACTGGGAGTTACAAGACTTGAGGTTTAGATTTCCTCAACATGGTTTCCTTTCCTTTTCTTGTGCTAGGAACAATAGAAGGAATAAAGGACACCTTTGAAGGTTTCAAAATATCAAAAGAAGAAGAAGAAGGTCCATGTGCAAGAGCATGCTCATCTGTAACCTTTGACAAGGAAGGAACATAAGACAAAGCACGTTGTTGCATGCACATGGAAGTCTTCATGGAAATAGCATGAGAGGAAGGTGGAAAGGTAGCATTAGGGGCCATGACTCTTGTTTTGTATGTGAATTAAACCCTATAGAACAAGTCTCCATGGGGCAGTAAAGGTCCAACATGAGTGGGCCAAAAATGATCTTGAGAAAATCCCCCATGCAGCAAGAGTTGTTTATATCTAGTATCCTCAATAGTATGCATTGTTTCATGAGGGGAAAAATGTAGACACATAAAATATACCGATTGACTTTGTGCATCTAATCTTGACTTACTAACATCATTTCATCCTGAATCACTCCTTGCTCTAACCATTTAATCAAATCTCCTTATTTGATTAAATTCATCAATATTCTTCTCTTAATTAAATGAATCATTTTATCTAATTAAGTCAATTTCTCTTGTTAATTAAATCAATCTGATCTAATTATCCCTATTTAATCAAACAAATCAATTTACTTGATTAAATATCTAAAGTCTATCTATTAAATTAAATAAATTAAAACCTTATTTGATTTAACTTAACACCATCTCCTTTAATTAAATAAATCAAAATCCTTATTTAATTAATCTTTTGTCAAATTATTCTCTTATTTGATTTAAATAAATCCATAAATTTGTGTCAAATAGGTCACATCATCTAACCCCTCTCATTAAATTAATTAAACCTTAATTAATTTAATCTCATCTCATGTCCCATCCTCTCGATAATGCAAGTTGCACATGAAAATAGATTTAATTCATTTATTAAATCTCTATTTTCCTCACATAGCATCTTTTGGAATATTATCTCAATTTGAATTCAAAAATTCCAATTCAACATGTACATCCAACAAGGCAATAAATTCATCTTACATGTCCTTTGCCTTGAGCCAAGTGGCATTTATTGCATTTTCCCTTCCCTCTCACAAGTCATTTCAACAAATTTGAATTTCAAATATTGGCATTTATTGGCACAAACCCCAAATCTTGCACATCCTTCACCCATTCATAGCTTGACAAGTGGCATCATATCATTGGATGAATGTTAGTCCCACATTGCTCAAATTTGGACATTCATCCATCTTGGCATTCTATAAATAAAGAGCTCACATCCTTGTTTGATCATCCACAATCCGTGCAAAGTTACCATGCTAAAATACTTAGCCATTTCCATTCATCAATCTTGAGTTCTTAGCTAGGTTATTACAGATTTTGGCTTGGAGCTCTCATCCTTCATCAACAAAGTGGATCAAATCATCATCAACATCTCAATCTTGCATCTTAGGAATTGGGAAAGGGCCAATTTTCACATCAAATTGGCACCAATTCCCCCATGGGATCAAGAGTTTGCTTGCTTAATTAGGATTCAATCTTTATTTTGTTATTTCATTGTGTCTTTGATTGTTTTCTTCCTAATTTGAGCTATGTTAATGGATTTCATGGGGAATCCTTGTTTATGTTTGCAAAATCTAATTTGAGGTGTTTATTGTCTTTGTTTTGCAGGTATCTAGATTGGGGTTCACACATTTGGCATTAGAAGGAGGGTTGCATCTCACTTTCAATTAGTTTTTTTCAAAAAATTTGTGTTTTCATTCACACACAGAAAATTCCAATGCTGGGAGCTCAACATCACTATTTTGGCACCGTTGTCTCTTCAGCATCACTATATAGCACCGCTTAAAACTAAAACTACGACGTTGGACTCGTCCCACCAAGAAAATTCAATTTTTTAAACTCTACCGCTAGACTCATCAACCTACAGGAATTTTAAAATCTAACGCTAGACAGAAACCACAACGCTGGGTGAAAATTGCGATGCTATTGAGCTCTCTATCCCGATACAGAGTGCTACTGACTGGTAAGCAGCGTTGTGAGGGCACCGCTGAGAAGACAAACTGTGATGCCATTACGAGTTGCAACGTTGGGAGACAGTAAAAAGGAAAATTTTGATTTTAGCACATGCTTTTCATTTATGATTAATTTATGTTCTATTTTCTAGTTTTTAACTTCTATATTTTCTAGAATCTGATTGGTTTTTCTCACTTGTAGGTTGAAACTCAAAAACAAGGGAAGAAGGAGCATGATGATGATATTTCGTCCAATCAAAGTGTTTTTAAACACTTTAGTGTTTGTTTAACACTTCTTTAATAATTTATTATCTCTTCTTTCTTAGGACACTAATCTTCCTTTGGGTTTAAAAATAATCCTTTTGTTTATTTCTTGCAAAGGGGTTAAAATGAACCTTAGGATCATAACGTACTAGATTTTATTTCTTGGATTAACAAATTGAACAAAATTTCTTTCACTTGTGATTTGGTGCTCTAAAACGAACTCACATTTTTCTTTGGGGATTTAAAAAGAACAAGTGTAACTTTGTTTTTTGTGAGGGCTTACTTAAACTAAAGCCATTGAAAAAGGACGTGTGCGCTTCTCTCACGCTTTATAGCGATCTTGAGAATCAAAAATCCTTTTTCATGACTTTAGGGTGAGACAAAGCAATCACCTCCAGACTTTGATTTGGGTTTAAAAATTGAACATCTTGTGCAAGTGTGAGTGGAGGCATTGTTGCGTATGGGTATGTGCAGGATCATGGTATGCCAAAAAGTGGCAATATTTGTAGGGTATGTGGCTGATGACTTTTTTTTCACCCAAAATTAATGAAACGAAAAGGGTTTTTAGAGGAGATTCTCAGCTTTCCAAAATATAAATTATTATTTAATTTGAATTTAATAAATAATTATTATTCATTTTCTATTAGAATTACGACTAAAGTCCGATCGATAGGCTGGTTGAAAAACATCTATAACTTTCAAAGCGGTATCATATTTTTGAATCCAAAACATGCGTCACATTCTATGCTTTACATACTATAGGATTAAAAATAAAAATAAATTTCATGAATTTTTGACCAAGTTAAGGTGGTTAGAGACGGAGTTTTATATTTTCTAAAAGTTGTAATAAAAATTCATAATTAATTATTTACTTGGAAAAATTACAAAAATATGCATCACATCCGGACATGAGTCCTATACTTATATATAAAATCTTACAAAAAATATTATCATTTTATTATGGTTAGGGTGGACCAGGACACCTACTTCTTATTTTTCCCTAAAATTTAAGTACTCTTGCATTGAAATTTCAAATTTTCACCAAATAGATTTTATTTATTTTTAAATAAACCTAGTATTTTAGAAACTACATTCAATTTTCTACAAATTCTATTCTTACATATTTTTGAAATAATATAGATAACTTATTCAAATATTTACATCAAGTTGCCTAACACTGATTTTTCTGAATTTTTTGCCACTCAAGGGCCTGTTTGGCATACCATGATCCTGCACATGCCCGTATATTCTCTCTCTTTGTTGCATACAAAGATTGATCGAGTTACGAATATTGTTCTTCATTCACTTTTGTTTATCCTAGAGGGCCTGCCTTGGGAAAAAAGTACTCACCCAAGGGAACGACTCAACTAGTAACACTCTGAACCCAAGAGTATTTCTAGTAGGGATATAAATGTGGATATTAGAAGAAACACCAATATCACACGGTTGACTCTGACAAGATGGATCCGAAAGGGGACTCTTGCCACATTGGATCAACTCCTACGAATGGAAAGTCCTTATTAAAACCCATGTGCTAGAATTTTCCAAAATCATTTAATCTATTTGTCGGTGCAAGAACGGTCATTCTGAAGCCACCCCACACTTTTACGGTCTTCTAGTAGAAATGGAAAGCACACCATGGGAGTTTCATGGGTGTTGATGCTTGGCTGCCCCGTATAAGTGAGTGTCGTGGAGGGGAGCCAGTGGGGTCAAGCATCTAACCATTTGCTAGAGATAAGCGTAGCTGGACTTGTCCAAGTGGGAATCCAACAAATATTTTCTTACACATCCATAGGATTGTACTTATTCTTGGGTTACAAAATGCATTGCTTGATCGAAAACATCTTGAAAACAAACACTTAACATTATCCAAATTTCAAACCCTTTTGGAGACAAATACTATTGACTCAATCTATATGTTATTGCTTTCCCCTGGGATTCACGTCCTTAGAGGTTTCTAAACATTGGATTATCTCTCAATTTGTCTCCTTAAGTAAACAATATGAAAACCCTTGTCTTAAGTTCATCAAATTTCCACATAACATATCTTATGGGATTTTGAAGAAATTTGGACATTGGACATCTTAATTTGAAAACTTAATTGAAGAAAGTGTTTTTCGTAAAATAAAGTCATTAAGCAAAGATAAACAAAAAGAACTTTCATGTGTGATTGGAGCCTTACAAATCTCAAAAATCCAAATCCCAAAACAAAACTCATTTGGTCCAAAAGTTGAAAATGTTTTTTCAAAAGAAATCATTCTTTGGTTACAAAGGTCTTTAGGAAGCATTTTCATGTTCTTCAATACCTAGGTCTAAGCAAACAAAGTGTCTTTTTTAGATTCATCTTAGGATCAAAGAAAAATAAAAATATTTTTCATCCATTCTCCAAAAACATCGAAACAAACATCATCTCACAAATCACCTTTTGGAAAATCTTGAAATCATTCTTGATACTAGGCTTTTTGGAAAAATCCAAATAATCAAAATCATCGAAACCTTTGAGATTAAAATCCTTGAAAACATCATCAAAATAACCTTTGGCTAAGTGTGTGTAGATGCATCCTTTTGCATATACATAGGTCAAAATTTATCAAAATCATCTTGTTTGGCTTAGTATATGGAGATGAATCCATCCCCATATGCTTAGTGAAACTATCATCTTGCTTGGATAGGTGTGGATAGATGCATCCTTCTTCCCACACATATTCAAACTATCACCTTTTGATCAAATCTATCCCTTAGATTAATCATCCAACATCTTAGGGTCTTTTTGTTCAAAATCAAAAGCAATCAAAATCAAAATCAACGACAAATCCCAATTCCAAAAACAAATCAAAATCAAAATCCAAAACATATCCAAAAGTCCTAAAATCCTAGTGTCTCCTTCAATACTTATCAAAAGATCATAACATTCACCACATCCATCTTTTTGCATCATCATCATATCACCTTTTGATCCTCAAGATATCCTAAAAATTTTCTACTTTGGGGCATAAGATAAAGATCAATCCAAAGAATCAATAGATTCATTTCCCATATTCTCAAAGATTGATCCTTGTTTTATGGTTCTAACTAGATCTCAATACAAGAAGAGTATGGAATCCAACAAAGAAACACCTGCTTCAAGCGATCTTAGCCAAATGAATGCAGAAATGAATCCCGCCGAATCAAGTAATCCATTGACCCTCTCATCATCACAAAATCTGCAAGAAGAAGTTCAAGGAGAAGACCTCCCTTTTGGAATGTCTCACGACAAAATAACTAAAATGCTTCAAAATCCAGAAAACCATAAGATCGTCAATATCATGATGAAGCTCAACCCTTCATTATACATGCTTGAACTAGCAAAGCAATGGGCCAACAGCAACAAGCACAACAATGAGTGTTGTTGGAACAACAGCAAGCACAAATCCTAGCACAACAACAACAAGATCAACAACAGGCGTCGTTCATACAAAAGCAGGTGGAAGCCTACCTAGCTTGGCATAACATACAGATATCATCAAATAACACACTAACCAACCCACCCATTCAACCCATGATTCAAACACCCCAAAAAAAATTCATCCCACCCCCTGATCTGCAAAATGATGTGAAGGCACAAATCAAGTTGTTGTCGCAACAAGTGCTCAATATGCAATCTGATCGAACAACGAAAACACCAAGCAACTTGTGCCCCTATCCATTTGATAGGAACCTAGTAATGAAACCATTCCCCAAGGGATTCGAGATCCCAAAATTTGACAAATATCAAGAAACAAGAAACCCTGAAGATCACATCAGGGAATTCCAGGCTCATTGCATGGAAGTCGCATATGAAGATACCTATATAATGTGGCTATTTCCTAGGAGTCTAGCAGGCCATGCTATGGAATGGTTCTCTCGTCTACCATCAGGAATTAGAACATTTTAGGAAATTATAGATGCATTCATTAAAAACTACGCATGCAACATTGCAATGGATGTTAGTCTAGAAGAACTCTCAACTCTAAAGCAAGGAAAGAACAAACCATTCGCTTCCTTCTTACAACAATGGTGATCAAAGGCCAATCAAAGAAAGTGGACCATGCTATAAGAACAACAAGTTTGCACCATCATCGCCAACCTTGACGACCTCTTGGCATTTCATCTCAAGCTCCAAGGAATCACCACGTATGATCAATTAATCCCTAAAGCACTCAGCGTCGAACGAGCTCTCATGACTCAACCCGTAGGACCATCATCATACCCTAAAAAACAATCGCTCACCATCTAATTACAACAATAAACCTCACACGTGGGAAAATAAAAAAAATGTTACTAATGATGGTGTCATCGATGCCAAGGTGGTCATTAGTGGTCCTCACCAAAATACAACCACACCAAAAATCCAATCACAACACCAAAACACTCATCACACAACATACCAACAAAACAACAATCCAACCATCAATAATCCTAGTGACCAAAGAGGACCACCCCAATGCAAGAGTTATCCAAAATGAAAGTACACTACTTTGGGAGAACCACTTGAGGACATCATGAAAAAGCTCATAGATGAAAAAATTATCAAAGCACCTACATTTGAGAATTACCAAGAACCCAACGTCAAACCTCCTTGGTATAACAAGAATCAACTTTGAAAATTCCACAAAATAAAAGGTCATACCACAAATAGTTGTATGAGACTCAAAAATATCATCTGAGACCTCATTGATAAGAAAATCATAAATGTGGAACAACCTATAGGAAATAAGGACCTTAAGATATACACAAATCTGATGCCAAATCATGGGAATCAAAAAGATAAAGGGAAAGGCACCCACTCAAACGTAAATCATGTGTATGAAATAGTCGTCGCCTCCCTAGATGAAAACTACATGGTCATTACTATCAAGGGCACCTATGCTAAAGATTGTGGAGTCACCACAAGAGGCAGCAAAGTAACTATCATAGGATCATCCCAGCCAAAAAAAAACCCTGCATATAGATCTGATCCTAATGGTTACAATGTGCTAGACCAACTCAAGAGAACGCCAGTGCAAATCTCCATCATAGAGTTGCTAAAAGTATCATCTGCCCATAGGAAAATCCTTGAAGAAGCCTTGGCCTCATCCACTGTCCCTGCAGACCTTGATGCAGAGCAATTCCAAGCTATGGTCAAAAACATCATTACGCCTAATCTTCTTACATTCTCCAACCAATATTTCCCTACCCAACCATCTCATAACTGTGCACTTCACTTGGAAGCCATAGTACATAAGAGCAAAATCAAAAGGGTCTTGGTGGATGGAGGTGTGGGTTTGAATATCTATTCTCTCAGCCTCATCAAGCAATTGAAAATATCAGAAGATTCCATTGATAAAGGGAAAGGCATCACGATAAGAGCATACGACGATCAAGAAAGATTATCTCAAGGCATGCTCAAACTCCCTATTCAAGTAGGGCCAGCGCTCATGGAAACCACTTGTCAGGTTTTAGACCTTGACTTGCCATATAACATCCTCCTAGGACACCCATGGATTCATGCGATGAAAGCAGTAGCATCAACTTTCCACCAATGTGTGAAATTTACACATAATGGACAAGAAGTTACCATTCACGGAGATCCCAAACCTTTTTCATACTACAAAAATCTTGAAGCAAAATATTACAAAATCCCACAAGTACCAAAAAATGATGAGGTCCCATCCAAATCATACATTGATCCCGCCACCCTCACATCCACTTCTAAGATAGAGACACCTGCCATTCCTACCATCTCTGATATCAAGCTCATCATCTAGGAGGATAGTTGTGGAAGCTACAGGCTCCCTAACAATGCTTTTGTGATAGTAGAGTTACCACAATCTCCTAGATCACAAGGATGCCCACAACAAAATCAAGCTTCCACATCACAAACCTCTCCTAAAGATTATCTTGAATTCACAAGTTGGGGAGATCTGGGCCAAGAGGTCATTGATACAAATCCATCACATATGTTATACCAAGATGAGAGACCAACAACTAATGTACCAATGGATGAAAGAAACAAAGGTCTCCAAATGATGCTCGCAATGGGTTACAAAAGAAATCAAAGATTGGGACAAAATGACAATGGCGTTATAATACCCATCATGCCAGAGATGTAACCAATAACAAACCTTGGCCTTGGATGTACCCCTCTATGTATAACCATACATGGCCGAAGTCCTCCGGTTAGAGCAGTTAATAAACCTCGTCAGCCGACAGCAGCAGAACTACGATTACCAGTATCTATAGGTCGTGTCCTAGACAACTATACCTTTGATATAACTGATGTCTATAGTAATAGTGATGATGAAGATACCATGATTAATCTACCTGGGTTATTTGAGGACACCACCCTTTGCATGATCAGTACCTTATCTTTTGAGCCAAACAACCAAGACCATGAAATCAACTTAGTATACCCCCAATTGATTGACTATGACCAACGAGGACCACCAATTCTTGACACATTCAAAAATGATGAGGCACTCTCAGAATTGATGGGATTGAGGGATAACATTCCGGATGGAGATCATAAAGTAGGTTTATAATGGAGTTGGACACACATGCCTATTACGAGGAAACGATTGAATCCGATAGTCGCAAAAGTGAGAAACTAAGAATCATATCCAAGTCTTTGAGTGAAAACCACATCGTGGCACTCTCTGACAAGAAAAAAGTAAAAAGAAAGGACACATCCAATGGTGAAAACCTCCTTGAGGCACCCGAGGATGGGGAATTCAATCTTCCTCTAAGAGCTATTCATCAGGAAAAGTCAATAGTTTTGGCCGAAAAATGCAATCCTGTCAACCTAGGAACAGAGGAGACTTCGCATATCACATTCTATGTGAAATCACTATTATCAGAAGAGCAAGAACTCCTAGTAGCATTTCTAAGGGAGAGGTAGATAAACTTTGCGTGGAGTTATGTTGATATGCCAAGTCTTGACCCAGAAACCGTAGTCCACCACTTGGCAGTGTACCCAGAGGCGAAACCTATCAAACAAAAGCTTCAGAAAATGCATCCTCAAATCGCCCTATTGGACAAAATGGAGCTCAAAAAGTTGTTAGATGCAAGATTCATCTAACCCATAGATCATCCAGAATGGGTATCAAACCTGGTACCTATTTCAAAACCTGATGGAGCTATCTGAATATGTGCAGACTTCAAATATTTGAACAAGGCATGTCCAAAAGATGATTTCCCACTTCCCAACATTGACATGATAGTAGACATGACAGCGGGACATGAGATATTATCATTAATGGATGGATTTTCAGGATACAACCAAATCATGATAGCAAAAGAGGATCAACATAAGACAGCCTTCACCTGTCCATGGGGGACTTACTGCTGGAACATGATGCCATTTGGCCTAAAATATGCAGGACCAACATATCAAAGGGCTATGACATTGATTTTCCATGATATGATCCATAAAACGGTTGAGGACTATGTTGATGACATCCTAGCTAAGTCCAAGAAAAGACAAGACCATATAGCGACCCTGAGTGCCATCTTTCATAGAATGGAAGAATATAAAGTAAGACTAAACCCAAAGAAGTGTGTCTTTGGCGTACAATCAGGAAAACTATTAGGATATATAGTATCGATGAGGGATATTGAAGTGGATCCAGCAAAATTGAAATAAATCCTCAAAATGGAAGCACCAAGGACACTAAAACAATTAAGAGGCCTCCAAGGCAGACTCCAATCCATTTGAAGGTTCATAGCATAGTTAGCAGACAAACAAAATCCATATTCTCACCTACTCCACAAGGGAGTAGCGTACAAATGGGATGATAAATGTGAAGAGGAATTTAACAAAATCAAGGAATACCTATTGACACCACCGGTCCTAATGCCACCTATCCCAAAGAAACCATTGATCCTATATGTATCAGCAATAGCAGCAGCCCTTGGAGCTCTCCTAGCTCAGCATGATGAAAATGGAACGGAGAGGGCTATCTACTACATTAGTAGGACAATGGTTGGGCATGAGTTAAACTATTCATTTATCAAGAAATCATGCCTCACAGTAGTTTTTGCATCTCAAAAATTCAGACACTACATGTTGGCACACAAGATAAAGCTCATCGCCAGAATTGATCCCCTCAAGTATCCACTATCAAAGGCAATGCTCACAGAAAAAATAGAAAAATGGGTAATGATATTATAAGAATATGACATTAAGTATGTGGAGAGAAAGGCAATCAAGGGTCAAGTCATTGCGGATCAACTGGTAGAAGCACCTCTTTATTCAGAAAATCCTCTTATCTCAGAATTCCCTGATGAATCTATTTTTAATCTCAATATAGCTGACCATTGGAAACTATACTTTGATGGTTCATATACACAACATGGATCAGGAGTTGGTGTCTTCTTCATCACCCCACAAGGGAACTGCATCCCAAGGTCTTACAAACTATCATTTCCTTGCACTAATAATATTGCAGAATACGAGGCCTTAACCATAGGCCTTAGAATAGCAGTGCAATGGAATGTCATAGCTCTAAAGGTGTATGGGGATTCTCAACTAATTATAAATCAAGTAAAGAATGAGTACCAGACTAAAGATGACAAGCTTACTCCATACAAGAAATTGGTGGAGACCCTTAAAGCGTCCTTCATTGAAATAACATTTGAGCAAATTCCTAGAACCAACAATAGAGTAGCAGACGCTATGGCGAAAATTGGGTCTTTATTGGATATCCCTCACAACACTTCAAAATATGAATTTCTAATCAAGCAGCTTCTCGTTCCTGCATTTGAAGTACCAAAATCAAAATATGTGTGTGAAATCATTGGTCCTAGCGATCCTTGGTATCATGACATCTACACGTGTCTTCACATAGGAGTCATACTCGCTGACCTACCCTCAAGCTTAAAATGAACCTTTGTAAAAAAGGAATCTAGATTTGTCATCTTAGGTGATACACTATACCGTAGAAGCATAGAAGGTACCTTACTGCGCTGCTTAAACATTGATGAGGCATTAACCACTCTAACCAAAGTTCACAATGGTATATGTGGTTCACACTTGAGTGGAATGACCATCGCTAAGAAATTGCTGAGGATGGGGTATTACTAGCCCACAATGGAATGAGAAGCACATGATCATGCCAGAAAGTGTCTACAATGTCAGCAGCATGGGGACCTCATCCATGCTCCAGCTCAAGAGCTCCATCTTATTGTCACACCATGGCCCTTCTCACAATGGGGACTCGATCTCATTGGGAAAATCACACCCACCTCATCTAATGGCCACAAATTCATCATAACTACAATTGAGTACTTCACAAAGTGGGTGGAAGCCATACCCATGATGTATATCACTGGAAAATAGATCTCAAAATTCATCTTGAACTATCTCATATGTCGTTACAGTGTCCCACAAGCCATTATCTCAGATAATGGGACACCATTCAAGAACTAGGAGGTTCGCAACTTGTGTGAGAAATTCACAATATAGCATCACTTCTCCACCCCATACTATCCCCAAGGCAATGGCCAAGCAAAAGCTACAAACAAAACCATCCTCAAAATCCTTAAGAAAATAGTCAATGACGTAGGTCATGACTGGCATCTGCAGCTTAATCCCACCCTTTGGGCCTATCGAACCAGTATCTACACACCCACTGGCACCACCCCCTTTTCCTTGGTCTACGGATCAGAGGCCATACTCCCCATTGAGATTGAGCTCCCATCCCTCAGGATATCACTACAAAACCTCATCACGGATGAAGAATACAAAGTATCAAGACTAAACAAGTTGGAGTTACTAGATGAGAGATGCACAAATGCTTTAAATCATTTGCAATTCTATCAAAATAGACTCAAATGGAGCTACAACAAGAAAATTAGAAGCAGGACTTTCCAAGTTAGAGAATTGGTCTTAAAAGAAAATCAAAAGAATGTCTCAAACCCAAGCAGCAAAGGCAATTTTGAACCTAATTGGCTAGGACCATTTGTCATCACAGCGAGTTATAAATTAGGGGCATATCAGTTATCAACACCCAAAGGGGAACCTTTGTAGGAGCCCATGAACAGCTCCCATCTCAAAAAGTTTTATGCCTAAATCTTTCAAGGTATAGAACCAAAAAAAAAATCCAAAAAAATCATAAAATGTCCTGAAAAAATGGTTACTTCGGCGAAAACCTGTCAAATAGGAGTCTTGGTAACAACAACAAAAAAGATCAAAAAAGAAAAAAATCCAACAAAATCATAAAAAGGATTAAAAATAGTAAAAAAAAAAATCATCCTCTAGTGAAAACCACTTTGGTGGCACTTTGGGCAAGTACCTTGGTAAAAACCTAGAAAACAAGAACCTTGTGTAAATAAGCACTTTCCATCCACCAGGATCTTTATATCTTGTTCTACATCTTCCATCCATTTCACTTCCATCATCTATCGCATTCAAGTTTGCACCATAGTTTGGTCCTGTTTTTGTACCATGATCCCTCCTAGTACTACTCGACCCATCCTCAAGGTCAGTTTGTCCTACCTTTATCGGAATAGTCTATTACATCATGCTGGGGGCACGTTCTCATTGGATCAGATTCATGTATGATCTTAAATTCCTCAAATTAGAAAATCCAAAAATATCAGAAAATTCAAAAACATCAGAACACCAGAAAATCCAAAAACATTCAAAAACATATCAAAATCCCAAAAACAAGTCAAAGAGTCATTCAAAAAGTCAAAAATAGAGCCATCTGGTCAAACTACGTCAGCTCTGAGCTTGAATGTAGGCAAGGTTGATCTTTGATCATCCCCTGAGACATTTAGGTTAGTCCTTTAGAAGTTCGTCATAATAAGCTGACATATCATCATGTATATCATCATCGGTAAATCGGTCAAGTCATTAGTCAAACTACGTGGTCTTTGCATGTATAACGTAGGCAAGGCTAATTTTTTGATCAGCCCCCAAGGCCCCTAGGATAGGTCTTTAGGTTAGTCTCTTGGTCAAAATTTCAAAAAATCCCAAAAACACTAGAAAATTGAAAATCAAAACATTTGAAAATCACGAAAAATACCAAAAATAGCCTCAAAACATTGCAAAAAACTCCAAAAACATCCAAATATTTTTAAAAAATCCATCCGCCCCATCTTGCTTTCACCCACCATAATCACCATCCATAATAAACTGATTGTCATCCTCAACCTTTGGTGAAATAGTTAGAAACAAGTCTAGTAGGTTAAAAAATGAAAGCTCAAATGTGTCAAGTCTCAAATCTAAGTCAGTAAGTAAACAAGTTGGTCAATTCTTTGTGTTGATAGTCCATCATCCAACCAGTCCCATATCAATCATCTAAGAACAGCATGTTCTAGGATGAATCCTTCCTACATGATGCATTATTTATCAAAAAGAACACTTTGGATAAACGAAATGACATGCCACCATCCACTAACATGTCCTAGGATGAATCCTTCCTACAATGGGCATTATCTTTTGGTAATAAGTTTTGGTTCTTATCCTTAGGAACACACTACCTTTTGGTTAGCAGTATTGAAAAACATCAACTTTTTTGCGTGTTTTATCTTTGTCTTTTGACTTATCTTATTGCGTTCAGTCCAAGGACCTCTCGATGATATCCAAACGAAGGATTTAGAGAGATAGGAATGGGGAAATGATCATTATCCTTTTTGTCTGCTATGCTTGTTGGACATTCTTGTAATATAACCTCAGCGAATACTTGCTTTGTTAGGTATGCCCTAGCAAATTTTCCCTATGTCAAGTGTGAACAAGAATACTCCTATCTAATTGTCAAGTCAAAGTTCATCTCACTAGGTACAATGCCATCCTACTTGTCCATACCTTGATGCATCGTACCATGTGTGTTATCAAAAAAAATAGAAAATTTGGCCCTTTGAAAATCCCAATTCCTCGGCAAGTAATCATCATCATCATCATTTTCATTTACAGTATCTTGTGTCTTGTTGAAATGACTTCTTCTTTCTCATCAACCACAATAACAAAGGACTATGACAGTTGATCATCATCATCACCTTCGTTGTCAAAACTGCATCCACAAATCATTAGCATATTGCATAAACATATCATATAGGAACATATGCCTAATCATATAAGCATGTCATCATAGCATAGTTGCATCCATCTCATCACAATCCACTCATCCCATTGCATTACAATACATAAATCATCACATAACATGTAAAAAAAAGCATTTTCATAATCCTTTTCACATAATCATAAGCAATAGATATAGACATTTAATTCATTTCCATCTATACTTGCATGAACATCATGACATCATCCCACATTATTGCATCCATATTACATCACACATTATCATATCACTTTCCATTAACATCTCATTGCATTCACATTAAATGCATCACATACATTACATCATCATTTATTCTATTTAGAGTAATTACATTTATTATTTTAAACATCATAGAAAGAACCATCTCATTGCATTTGCATCACATTACATTCATCACAACACTCATCGCATAGCATTCATTTACATAAATATTTCATAACCATTTCGTATTACCACCTATTACATAACCATACATAATAGATACATAAGCATTATACAATGATCCATTGCATACATACTCACCTACATTACACTCTTTTTTTGCATAAAACATCATCATATCATTGCATTCACATTAAATGCATTACATACATTACATCATCATTTATCATTTTTAGGATAAACATATGTGATATTTTAAAGCATCTTAACCATCTCATTTACGTATCAAATAAAACATAACCATTGTATTATATCATTTATTTATTATCCATACCATCTCATAAGTACCATCACAATCATTTCGGAATTTCATTGCATAAATCATTCCACATCATCATATAGGAACATAAAAAACCCATCACATGCACAACATACATCCATCCATAATCATGATTCACAAATCATTTCCATATCATTTTACACATTACATTTCATATCACATATCATCATAAATGCATCATAACATATGATCCATTCAAACATTCACATAAGCATAATATAGATCTGTTAGTCATAATGCATTCATCATCAAAATTAAATGGATCCATAAACATATCATATAAACATCATTGCACAACATATAGAAGTAGAGTCATACATACATGCATAAACAAATGGTACACATAACATCGCATCATAATCAAAATCATTGGCTCTAATATATCATCAATTGTCATAGTACAAAAAATAAATCGAATCATTGTACATGTGTCAATCAGTACAAAATGCCTATCAGGCTATCAAAAATGAGCCCATAAGGCACAAGAAAGTATCATGAACACCTCAATTAGGCTATGTCCCTGTGGATGTTGCCCTCACCCCTGTCACCATGACCCTCTGGTGGTCTCTGGCTCACCCGCTTTGAATACTCTGGGACCCACTCTGCTCTGGGTATAGCCTCATGATAAGCCCATCAATAGTACTCTACCTCTCAGATGGAATCCCTGTAGGATCACACCATCACTATACCCTAGGAGGAGGAGGTTGTCATACTCTCGATATGATGTCTGCGGCCTAGCATTGTGGCTACCTATAGCTCCGCAGCCTGCCTCTACTGCATGGCCTAATCCCTCTCGGCCCTGAGTTGCTCTCTCTCAGCCCTCGCCTGGTCTCTCTCCACTATCACCACCTGAATCTAGGCCTGTAGCTACGCAATCAAGGCATCCCATGCGTCTACTTGTCCTTCTAGTTGTACCTGTGGTTGCACCCGAGGCTAATCCTCACCCTTGGCTCGTGGTGGTGGGACTGGTGGATCCTACATGTGAACATCCCTGTGACCTGGCGGGATTGGGGGAGCAACTGGTGGATCCTATCAAATCTCAATCCTCGGTCCTTGCCCCCATCCTCTCCCTCTGCCTCTGACTCTACATAGATCTGGATCCTCACATGGAATGGTCAATCGAAGTGGAGGTCTAAACCAATCCCTGTACACCTGAGTGGTGCCGAGATCTACTAGGCCCTGATCGTAAGCCCACAGTCAAGATACCAAGCACCTAAAACTATCAATAGCCTCTGAAGTGGGAATTCCATGTCCCCATGATACTTGTGACATGCTATGAGCAAAGATGGCTACATAACCATCATCTGGTCAATCCTGGGGCTCCCCAAACTGACATTGCACGTGCCTAGGAAAGTATCTCTCGATCATGGTATGCTCCCACCCCTGCATATATCGATCCTGGTGGCAAAACAATAATTGGTCAGCATCACCAACCCATCCAAGCTGACTGAGGTAGGGGCACCAAGTGAACACTAGCATCTCATCTAGGACTCACCTCCAATAGGGGATCTCGTGCTCGCCAGTGTGTGTGAAGGACACACCGCCTCTGTATTGCCACATGAGGGGATTATCTGCCCCCATCAAAATTGGAACAATCCATGGGCATAGCACAGAAATGTGCTCCCACGCCTAGATGTGAAGAAGGGTCACCCCTGCTCCCAATGCTCTCCTGTCCATGTAGACGTACTCATGTAGATCTTTATAGAGCAAGGCTAGGAGGACAGGACCCCATGCAAAATGAACTGGTCTATCTTGGACCATCTACTCCCAACAGTATCCCCATCTAGGACTGAAGTATCTCCCTTGCCTATCAAGGGCAACAATGCCTGAGATGATAGCAACAACCACCCAGTAGTAGGGAGGTGCCAGGATCCGGTGGTGCTCTAGCTCTATTTTCCCCTCATAGAAGACAATCTCATTTGTAGTGAGGACTCAGAAGTAGGCCTCACATCCCTCATCCATATCAAAGATCACTCGTCAGTCATGGATTGGTAATCGAAGAATGCACCAAACATCCTCCAAAGTGACAGTCACCTCGCCAGTGGGGAGATGAAATGATGATGTCTCATTGTGCCACCTCTCGACCAGCGCTAACAGCATCCCCAGGTGGGTGCACATAGGCATTGCATATGCAATATGTCATAATCCCATAGCTCTCAGTTAGTCCTGGTCTCGATTGCTCAAATCTCGTAGGTAACTAGCCAAATCTCGCAACTGATGCTCTTGAGAGTAAAGCTCCCTCAACGCATCCTGCATCAGGGAAGGCCAACATGTTAAATTTTTTGAAAAATTCTCAATCGAGTGCTCTAGAGACTTCCCCAACAACACAGTTTGTGATGGCATCGTAGTTTGAAAATTTCAAACTCTAATGTTGAACCCTAAAAAGAGCCATATGGCACCGCTGCGGTGCACTTTCACTCCTAGTGTCGTAGTTTTTGTGAAAAGGGTGATGTCACGTCGCACTTTGTAAATCCAACCATCGGCCCCGAGCTAAGCATCAGAGTTTCTAAACTCCAAAATGCACCATGGCGGTGCTCTTCAGCACCGAGCGGCGCAGTTTGACTTTTGAGCAGCACTATATAGCTCCCCTGCAAATGGACCGCCCCTTTAAAGCATTAAATGAAGCATTAAATGAAAGGATGAAGCTTGGATAAGGGTACATACTGGTGCCCCGATGCCAGGTGGTCGTTGGTACATCCACACTCGATCGCTGATGTGTAGGGGATGTTGTCGTTGCACCATATCGCTAGAGGATCAAAAGCTCAAATCTCAAGGTCACTATTGGAGGTGTTTGAAAATGACTTGAAAGTGACCCCTCAGACCCCATTTAAGCATGAAAATTAGGGTTTTTTCACCAAAATAACCTATCTTGGCAGGGTTGTGGACCCCCTGAACCATTGTCTGGTTGAGGCTTGTTCTCATCGTTTTATTGTGTTTAAACACATTTTTAGCCTCCCAGAGCCCTTTCGGACCTATCAGGCACCTTGTCCTCTTTTTTTGTGAGATCACCCAAAAATTGGAATTTTCGTCCAGTCTCTTGAGGGGGCATTATAATGGCATTTTTTCTCTCACCGTACAGTAGTGGGGAAAGTTTTAAAATATCAAAAATCTCTGGCTTTGATTGAGATCGTTTATTTCTTTGAACTAGCGCAACAAGTGCATTGATTCAAAGAGGGAAAAAATGTAGACACATAAAATATACCGATTGACATTGTGCATCTGATCCTGACTTACTAACATCATTTCATCCTGAATCACTCCTCGGTCTAACCATTTAATCAAATTTCTTTATTTTATTAAATTCATCTATATTCTTCTCTTAATTAAATGAATCATTTTATCTAATTAAGTCAATTTCTCTTGTTAATTAAATCAATCTATCTGATCTAATTATCCCTATTTAATCAAACAAATCAATTTACTTGATTAAATCTCTAAAGTATATCTATTAAATTAAATAAATTAAAACCTTATTTTATTTAAATTAACACCATATCCTTTAATTAACTAAATCAAAATCCTTATTTAATTAATCTCTTGTCAAACTCTTCTCTTATTTGATTTAAATAAATCCATAATTTTTTATCAAATAGGTCACATCATCTAACCCCTCTCATTAAATTAATTAACCCTTAATTAATTTAATCTCATCTCATGTCCCATCCTCTAGATAATGCAAGTTGCACATGAAAATAGATTTAATTCATTTATTAAATCTCTATTTTCCTCACATAGCATCTTTTGGAATATTATCTCAATTTGAATTCAAAAATTCCAAGTCAACATGTACATCCAACAAGGCAATAAATTCATCTTACATGTCCTTTGCCTTGAGCCAAGTGGAATTTATTGCATTTTCCCTTCCCTCTCACAAGTCATTTCAACAAATTTGAATTTCAAATATTGGCATTTATTGGCACAAACCCCAAATCTTGCACATCCTTCACCCATTCATAGCTTGACAAGTGGCATCATATCATTGGATGAATGTTAGTCCCACATGCTCAAATTTGGACATTCATCCATCTTGGCATTCTATAAATAAAGAGCTCACATCCTTGTTTGATCATCCACAATCCGTGCAAAGTTACCATGCTAAAATACTTAGCCATTTCCATTCATCAATCTTGAGTTCTTAGCTAGGTTATTACAGATTTTGGCTTGGAGCTCTCATCCTTCATCAACAAAGTGGATCAAATCATCATCAACATCTCAATCTTGCATCTTAGGAATTGGGAAAGGGCCAATTTTCACATCAAATTGGCACCAATTCCCCCATGGGATCAAGAGTTTGCTTGCTTAATTAGAATTCAATCTTTATTTTGTTATTTCATTGTGTCTTTCATTGTTTTCTCCCTAATTTGAGCTATGTTAATGGATTTCATGGGGAATCCTTGTTTATGCTTGCAAAATCTAACTTGAAGTGTTTATTGTATTTGTTTTGCAGGTATCTAGATTGGGGTTCACATAGGTAAATTTCAAGAATTTGTGGACAACTGAAGCGACCGCATTCATGGAAACTAGCCATGGAATTCCTAGCCCAACCCTGAACAAGATGGATTCAAGAATCACAACAAATGGAACATTAAGATTTTTAGGCCCAATAAGTACTGACAAAGAAATGGAACCAATAGGCAAGAAAGAGAGACCTTCATGGGTATGCAATTTGGCCTTTGAATCCTCATACATCTCCTTATGTAAATTATTGATAAAGAGGATATCCTCCATAATGACATTGACCTGACTAGTAGCATCAACCATAACACTAGTGATGATGTTACCATTGACTTGAGTCAAGATTGATGAAAATTTTGTGCGTCATAGCAACTAGGATAAGGTTTATCGTCAAGAAGTAGTCTAATTTTTGGGAGAGTGGTTAAAACATCTTTTAATAACTTTTTAAGAACATTAGCATAGGATTCAGATATTTTTTGAACACTCTATTGCATCCTATGGTGTTCTTCTCAGTAGGAATAGAAACTACATTTGATACTGATTTATTTTTTTTAGGCTCCCCAAAAGTAATCATGGCTAATCAACTGTCAAGATGAGAGGATGAGGAACCCTTGTACTATGTCATTATTTACTAGTCTCTAAATGCAGCACCAAGATGAAAAAAAGAATGGTATTTCATCAAGAGAAATATTTCTCTCAACATCAATTGTTGATCCCCAACAAAACATGTTGAACATCAAAATCTGGCAAGGCATAAGAGATCTAAGAAAACAAGGACTGATAGCAGGGGATGAAATCAGTTACTTTCTCATGATTTCCCTACTTACAATGAATGAGATCAGTGAAAGTGATCTTTGGCCCAAAAAATTTTGGGAACTATTGTTGGAACTAATTAAATAATTGATCAAAGGAAAAGATGGATTTTTTGGGAAGTGAGAAAAACCATTCCCGCGTGGCATTCTTAAGGGATCCAGGAATATATTTTCTAAAACAGCATCTTGAGAGAGGAAATCAGTGCACATGGCAGTGAATGATGAGACAAGGGTACAAGTCACTCATGCCACTATACTTATCAAACTTCAAAATATCTACCCCTTAGGTTATGGGAGTAATTAAAATGGTGAGGGATAAAGGAGTGTGATAATAGTATGGTTGCAATGTGGATTGAGAGGTAGATTTGGTCAAGTTAGCCAACTTTGATTGTATTCATCCCATGTTTTGTAATAAAGCATTTAGTATGGGATTGGATGGCAAGGTTTGACTGGTTGCAGTGGTGTAGGTTTGGGTTTTGAATATAGGGATCTCATATCCTAAAGGGACATGATTCACTCTAACTCTAGGAACATCTAGGGGCATAGTGTTTGCAAATTAACAAAGGTTAAATAAGGTACAAAATGACTAATGTCTACTATGTGCACAAACACTTTCGACATTAGGAGATACAACTTTGTACCAATGATCTCTGATTGGAAATCTTAAGGATTTCCCAAGACTAAAGCGTATGAGGGTACATTGGTTTATACTATGTTAGCTATCCCTTAGAGAAACTCAAGGCCTCTATGGTCTAAGATAAGAAAATCCCTTAGACCACAAATGAGAGGAGAAGCTTGAGTGTATGTATTTTCTTTGTTTAAAAAAATCTTCAAAATCTTTAAGTCTCTCTTCCAAAATTGAACCTACTCAAAGGGGATCCTGAGAGTAGACTCATGATCTATGGGAGAAGAAGAGTCTAAAGGAGTTCTTGGTTGATAATTTTCTTGATCTTCTATTGATGGATGAATGAAAAAAAAAAGTGAGGTATAACTAGGTGATAGTCCTATAGAGAACTTATCAAACTCAAGACCTAAATGGGGCAGACTGAACCATCTTCTTGAACCCATATCTAAATGTAAAATACTTCTTCTAACTATGCACCCAAAATTTGTAGACTGGGTTGTGAAACTCATAAAAGTGCCACAAATAGTCCAACAAACACCCAAATAAAAGAGAATAATTTTCAAAAAAAGATTAACATAAGGATAGTTTCACATCAGATTCACCAAAATATAGAGGAGGAAATTCGACACCCCAAAATGATGTCATCTTGAAGGGTGACTGTTCCTCGGCTATCTCAAGGATCGAATCTTAGGTGAATGAGATGGGAAGATAAAGGGAGTTTTATTATATTTAATGATTTATGTAGAATAAAAATAAGATATTTTCAAAAATTGAAAGATTAGGTTGTAGAGGTTCTCATGAAAAACAATTAAGCTCTTGACCAAGGACAACATTGCAGTGCACGAACATCCCTACAGTACATTGTAGTCTTGTACAGACTGAAAACTAGGCTTAACATAGAAAGAACATAAATAACCAACTAACTATTTGATTACTAAAATCTTGGGAAAATGCTTAAAATAATAGTATAACAGGATAAAAATAGTAAGCATAAACTAGACTAGATGGATAGGAAATGATGGAGATGAAAATGAAGAAAGGATACTCACGAGACTTCCACGAATGAAGCCTCCTACAATGCTACAACTTCAAAACCTGCACACGTGGAGATGAAAAAATGGTTGGGATTGTTTCAGGGGATTTCCTTAGTCAAACCCTCACATAGGTATTCCCACCTCCATGGACATCCAAATAGATAGAGATAAAAGATAATAGACAAGATAAATAAAATAGATAGGCAAGCTAGAATAACAATATTCTATCAATATAGATGATAATGCAATAAGAAAAAATAGAATTTCCCTCCCTTTAGCAAATGAGGAATGTTAAAAGGAAGAGTATGTCACATCCAAGTTTGTGCCAAGAATACCAAAGTGCTCGTCTAGAAAGCCAGGTGCAAGAGAGCTTGATATAATGAGAGAATGAGAGTGAATAGAGTGAGGAAGAATGTTTGAAGGATCATGGAGTAAGATTGATTGAAGGAGTGAATAGAATAGAAAAATGGAAGTTTGAAATGGATATAGGCATGTAAAGGGATGTTTTGAATGTGTTTGCAAGCTTCGGAGGAATTACACTTTGTGTGTAGGTGAGAAGTGTAAAGTCTAAATGGCTACACAGTCAAGAATATTTTTGAGGTGTTCATGCAATGTGCAGACATCTACATGTTGTGCTATCATTCATGAAAAAAGTTCACTTTAACAGCCAAAAATAAAGGGGTTAAGGACAACATTAAAGTTAGTTGAAGGGAACATTGTATTATCAAATTTAATTAATCTAAAGACGAGGTTATAGAATTTTTGACATTGTAGTATGTTTGAAGAGGATGACGAATATATACTAGATCTAAGGACCTTAATTCAGAGTTTATTGAAAATAAGGAAGATAAGATTAGGAGAGAAGAGACTGAAAAGGAGGAGAACAAACCAATTCAAGATGGAATTAGCAAGTAGTGTCAAGGGGAAAATGAAACTAAGATCTAAGAAGAGAATAACCCTTCCTGAGTCAAAATGTGGACTCTAGATTGGAATGTTAGGGGCTTTAATGCCCCTAAAAAGAATCCCATTGTCAAAAAATAGAATGATCAAGTGAAATTAGATACAATATTACTACAAGAAACAAAATTCGACAAGGAGGAGATACGTGGAAGCTATGGAAAAAATGGGAAAAATGGAAAGGAATGTTTATTGAGGTGGAGGGGACTTCGAGGGGTTTAGGAATATCATGGAACCCAAATTATTTGAACTTGGAAAGTGTAGCAATAAATTAAAACTGGAAAATGGTCAAAATCAAGAGTTTAGCTATGACATAACCAATTTTCTTCTAAACATATATGGGCCCACTAGAAAAATAAAGAAAAAGGATTTATGGAACAAAATATTAGAATTAATACAAAACCTAAACAACTCGAAAGTGATAATATGTGGAGATTTCAATGCCACATTGGATGTTTCAAAAAGAGGTGGATTTCAAATTTCAACCCAAGTTCAAATAGATTTTTTGAATTGCATCTTTAACAATCACTTGCAAGAGATTTCCCACAAGAATGGGATGTTTACTTCGACAAATAGAAGAAGTGGATTCATAGGTATAGCAAAGAAATTGGATAGATTCATGTTGGTTGGAAGCTAGGAGAACACCCCAATCATCTTTGATACATCCATCCTTCCATGTACAAGAACAAACCATTAGCTCTTGTTGTTACAAATCCATTTAGACAAAGTATCAAATAGATGTCTCTTTAAATTTTAAAACATGTGGTTCAAAGATAAAGATTTAACAAAGAAAATGGAAAAATAGTGGAGGAATTCCCCCATAGGTGGGGGTCCAAAAAAATTTCAATTATTCAAAAAAAATCAATTTATAAAGCCTCAATTAAAAGAGTGGAACATATTCAAGGTAAAGAATAGAATAGAGGATGAGCTAACAAAGTTGAATGAAAGGATAATAAGGGAAGGCATGGATGAAGTAGATTTCATGTGGGAAAAAACTAAAAATGGAGAATACATGGAGGTACTTGAAAGAGAAGATATCTTTTAATAGTGAGAATAACGTGAATGTTGGTTAAAAGATGGAGATTAAAACAAAAAAAAATTCCATACGTCAATAAAGCTGAAACACAATAGAAACATAATAGTAGATATTAAAAATTGAGATGGAACCCCTTTACAAACAATGAAGTAAATTAATACAAAGGTGGTTAAAAATTTCAAAGGACTACTGAATGAGGTTAATGAGGTGGGGGAGATGACCAAAAATAAAATTCTAAACAATATTCCTCCAAAAAAATGTCAAGAACAAAATGACTACCCAATTAGGGTAGTGGAGGTGAAAACGCCACATTTCATATTGGACCAAAAAAGGCTCCTAGGTTGGATGGATTCCTAGCTAGTTTCTTTCAATTCTTTTGGGGGATCTTTTAAACAGATTTGATAAAGGTAGTGGAAAAATCTAGGAAAAAGGAAACAATGATAAAGGATATGAATAACACATTCCTAGCCCTAATTCTAAAGAAGAGCACATATGAAACTTTCAAATATTTTGTACCAATATCCTTATGCAATACAGTGTATAAAATAATAACCAAAGAGATGTAAAATAGAGTGAAGGTGCTTCTCCTAGGTATCATATCAAAGGAACAAAGTGGGTTTGTTCAGAGAAGGTCAATTGTGGAAGGCATCATTGTGGCTCATGAGGCAATTTACACCATTAGAAAAGCTAATGTGGAAAGAATTATTATAAAACTAGATATAAGGAAAGCATATGATCAAGTAAATAGACAATTTATTCTAAAAGGGGTGAAGAAATATGGATTTTGCAGCACTTGTTAAAGGGTAAAATTTTGTATAACTAGCCCCAAGTTCTCAATGCTAGTCAATGGAAGTCCATAGGTTTTTTTCAAACCTCTATAGGAATTTGACAAGGGGACCCTCTATCGCCCTTTCTCTTTGTATTCATGGTAGAATATTTAGGAAGGATCATTACTAGATATACTATTTTCAAAAAATGGAGGGATATTGAGATTGCTTCTGGTGTGGAAGTGGTAACTCATCAGCAATTTGTGGACGACACTATGCTATTTGGTGTGGAAAATTGGAGAGAGACAAAAATATTAAAATCAACACTAGACAAATATAATATTATGTTGCCTTAAAAAAAGTAATAAATTGGTATAAATCAAACATTCTATTTTTCAACACAAATGTGAGAAAGCATTGAGAAATTTCTAAATTTATGGGATCTAAGGTAGGAAAATTGCTAGGTAAATTTCTTGGTCTACCTCTATTTGCTAGACCCAAAAAAAAATTATGGAATAATATCATAAAAAATTGCAACACAAAATTAGAATCTTGGAAAGGAAAATAGCTAACTTTTGCGAGAAGAATAATGATGCTCAAAATAGTGATATTATCCATTCTAATTTATTTAATGTCCTACATGAAAATCCCACATAAAATAAGTAACAAGATAGAACAAAAGATAAGGATTTTTTGGAATGGGAGATTGGAACAAAAAAAGATCCTACTGATTGCATGAAATAAGATCTGTTGTCCAAAAGAAGCAAGGTGTTTGGGGCTAAGACAATGGTCACTATTGGGTAAAATTACAAAGTTGTGTCACACTTTATAAAGGAAACAACCAACATTGATCCAAATTTTAGACTTGAATCACTAAAAAGTGGCATATATGTTTTGAATTTTAAAATGATGTAAACTAGTAAAATGTGTAACTTTTAGTATATTTTATGATTATATTTTTTTTAAATGTATATATATATATATATATATTAAAATATTTCTTAATAAATTGACACTATAATTTAGTTGCTAATAAAATGTTGAAAATTGAAGTTACATGAGACGTTAATCTTTTTATAGAAAAATTTATTTTTTTTCTCTCAAATTTTTTGTGTATTTATAACTTGAAACTTTAGTGCATGGATATTTTTTTACAATTTTGATTAACATATATTTTTAAATAAAATGTGCATATTAAAACATAGTTGTTTTCATCTAACATCAACTTTCATATTAAATATTTATCTCAAACAAAAAAAAATTATACCATCTTCATATAGATTCTTTTATCTAGTGCATCATATTTTTTTCAATATTTTTTAATAAGTTTTAGTATTTTTCCTTTGCATGGTAATCAACATAATATTTTTTGTTGATAACCTACTTTTAGTAAACATAAAAAATAAAATATAAATAATAGTTTTTGATAAGGAAAAATAGGTTTTGATAGGACCCAAAACCCAATACAAGAAGGTTACCTAAAACCTTTTACATTGCAAAGAAGTTGCTAGGAAAATAATCAACAAGCCATTTGCAGCCCAACAATAGCACCCATTCCTAGATATTCAAATCAACTCAAGCTACAACAAATAAATAAAACTAGGTTTTTACAAGGACCTTGAACCCAAAGGTTTTAAAGGGACCTTAAACCCTTTACAACTAGGTTTTAGAAGGGACCTTGAACCCTTAGACACCACTTGCATCAGCTAGGCAACAACAAATCAATCACTCAAGTAGACAAAAAAACTACTTGAGACAGTCAAGCAACCATCAACCTATAACAGCTAGATTGCAGTATAACACTTAGCATCAACACCCAATGAATCCAAACTCCCCACCTCAATAGTGAAGTTTAAAAAATAAATTAAATAGTGAAGAGCAGCAGCCTTCTCACAGCACCAACCAATTTGAAACACCAACCCAACCTCCACCTCAAAAGGAGACGGCTCCCTTTTATAGGAAAGGATGAAATGAGGACCTTTGTCATAGAACAAAGAACTTCCCACCAAATCCATAGCACCCCTCTCCACCTCCATAGAAGACATTAACTATAGAACTCAAAAGAAAGCAACTACAACTATAGAAAGGGACATAACATCCTTTGGAAAAGTAGTAAACTAGAACACCAAAGAAGAAAAAAAAAATTCTTTAGCCAACAACCATGAGAGAAGAAAATTCTAAGCCTTTACCATATACATTTGAAGTAGCTCAATCATACAAAGCCCAAACACACTACAAATAGCCAACAAAATGTGAGGGAGCCACCCAACAACACCATCCATGCATCCAACCACAACCCAGCAACACAGAGAACCCAATATCCTATCATTGGGCAAGCAGTCAAAACACAATAGCTTTCCATCCACACAGAGTAATAGAGAGATCTCAGGAGGGCAAGGGGAAACTGAGCAGAGAAGATTCAATGAAAAATCCAGAACTAGAAGCACACCATCTAGCCTAACATGCCAATTAGAGCTTAAAATAGACCATTACACTAACAAAACCCCCAAAAGGGACCCAAAGCACACACCAACAAGGTTATCTCATACCCCAAAAGTAGCCCAAAAGCAGCCTAAGCAGCCAACAAAACATGAGGAATCAAACTAGAAACACTAGTACAACTAGCTACAACCCAACACCACAGAGAACCCAACAGCCAGCTACAGAAACCCCACAAACTACCATCTACATCATGAAGCAGAGAGAGACCTATTGATGGTCAAAATAGCACAAGAAAATTAAATAGAATATCTCTAAAATGTTTCTCCTAAAAAAGAAAGATAACATAAAGCAATATATCTTCCAAGGTCCTAGTAGTTGGTTCTCAACTATGATGATGTTACTCAATGGCCAATGCAACTATAATATTCAAGGGGACTATTGGTATAAAGGAATACAAATTGCATCATATCAATTAACCTACATTTTGGGGAGGTATAAATAAATAGAAAAAGATAGAACAGAGCCTTAGAACAGTAAAGCATGAATATAAACTTCTTCACATCTAGACATGTATCTTAACAAGTGTTTTCTTCAACTAACCAAAACCATAACATGATGCAATCCATAGAATAACCTACACCATTGCATACATTCATAGTGCTAATTAAACAATCACAACCATTTATCAAATCCTTACTTCAAGATCAAAACAAACCACCCACTCATTGCTAAAATCATATCAATAAACACAAATGAATTCCATTCATAGACAATTCAATGAAATAATCTTAGATCTGGTTTCCCCTGTTGATTTGCATCAAATAGAAAAAATTTATGCACAACATCCACTGGCATACAGATGATTATAATTCATTAACATTATCATTGAGATCTAGACTTGACAATAACATGAAACTGTATAAAATTGTAAAATTATCTAAGTACAATAGAGTTTCTTAGAGTATCTTGCTTAAAACTTATAAAATCCTAAGACTATCACAACACTATTTTCTATCCCATCAGGTGGCTAATCCTTCCTTCAATCATCTAACCTTTGCAAAATGGAGCTCAAAATTGCATATAGGGAAGCCATGCACAAATTTCTCTCAATCAAAAAATTGATATCCACTAATCAAGGAACCAAAACTGCATGAAGTGGTTGATCTTCAGTTCAATGGTTGATGGCCCTGTTGTCCAAAATATGATGCCTAAAAGAGGAAAGTAGAATTGTTGGATGAAATCTGCAATTAAACTCATGTCATCACCCTACAAAATAAGAGAGAAGAGAAAGTTGTCCACCAAGAACAAAATGTTCTATTGCCAGCTCATTCTTGTGTTGCTTTCTCAAGAAGATATTCATCATAACTAGAGAACACTTGTTGAAGAATATCCATATTAGGTCCATCTACCCAATTATCTTCAAATTTAATTCTTTTCAACTTTTTTGAGGCAAACTATTGCATAACTTTTAACTTAATCAACTCCCTCCTAGTAGCTTTTTGTCCATGAGTCTATCCAACAACAAGTCTTCACCATCATCTTCTTTTTGCATCACTTCCTCAAATATTTTATTCCATTTCTCTTTTAAATTATCAAGAGGAAGACCTTCTTTGACAAGGATATCCAAATTGAGAAAAATAGCAATCACCACCTCCAATTCATCAATTTATTCCTTCAAGTCCTTACTAGCTTCTTGAACTTCATTTTTATGCTTATAGATGAATTTGGATCTAAACCTAATTATACTCAATGTTTTCTCAATGAAATTTGCATTATCCTCATCGAGGATTGATTGCTCCAAGAGATTTGGCTTGGGCACCTTTTTGATGTCCTTTAGCTTCTTGACATGCTCTCTATACTCTTCATCTTGCTTTTCCAATACTTCAACATGTTGATTCATCTCTTCCCACAACTCCAATTCACCTTCATGGACTTTAAAACCATCTAATAGTAACTCACCAACCTCTTGATTAAGTTGATAAATCCACCTATCAAGCATCCCCACCTTACTCCTCATTTGCACCAAGTCATCAGCTTTTTTCTTGCTCAGTAAGATTGGGGTCTCTGGAGAAGCAGCTTGTTGAGAAACCAGAGTGGGAAAACCCTTCAAGAATTTATGTAACTAATCCAATTGGGCTTTAATTTCATCCTTCTTTTTTTATCTTTGATCATCCTAGATTTAGTAGAGGATGCCATGATGTCAATAAGGTTCATTTGTTGATTCCTTGAAGGTGTAGCCAAATTGGCAGTGCCCAACTAGTAATCAATTACTTGCATATCTTGGTTGTCCTTGTCCACCATTGGGATTGGACATTCAGCTATAATCTCACTTGCATCTATGAGCTTAGTGGAATGGAGGACCCTCGCCTTTTTATTAGGCCTTTCTTTCTCTATTTCCTTCATCATTTCATCCCAATTTAAAGGTTGAGGTTGAACTATTTGCTTTCTCTCAAAATCTAGTTTTAGCCATGTTGGAGTAGCAGGAGTGGTGACCACTTGTGTAGAAGAAGAGGCAGCAATGGTAGAAGAAAGAGGTTGTTGAATGGTAGTCTTAAGTTGAGAATCAACCTCTTGTACATGTTGTTGTTCCCTTTCTGCAACTTCTTTTGCAAGTCTTTCAGCTTCTTCTTTGTCCTTCTACTCTTACACATTTTTAGATTCTAATTCCTTTTTCAAACATCCTTTTTCTATCCTCCTCTCCTCATACATTTGATCTCTTTTCCTTTCAAGCTCTTTAACTTTATCCCATGCTTCTTTAGATCTTTGTTCATGTGTAGCAAGCTCTTCAACTTCTTTTTCTCTTTCCAGGTGTTCTTCCTCTTCTTTTCTCCTATGAGATTCCTCAATAGCCTTAAATTTAGCCAAGGCTTATCTTTCCCTTCTTTGTTGAGATTTTTTCTCTTCGAGCTCATGAATCTTCTGCAACATAGCTAATTTGTCTCTCTTCTCTTTGGTCTTCAGTTCTTGCTCTTTTTGGTGTTGCAGCAAGTCCTATTTTTCTTTTTGCTTCCTTGCTAGTTCTTCCTCCCTAGCCTTGGCCTCATCTTCATGTTTCTTAGCAAGTTCCTTAGCTTGTGCTTTGGCCTCTACTTCTTATTTAGCTTCTTCAAAAAAACTCCACTGATCCTTCTGGTTGAGGACATGTTCTTCATCAACACTCTCAACATTTCCTGTAGACACAGCTTTGAGAGGCTCATCATTTGACTATGTAGCCTTTGAATTATAATTGATATCATGTGTAGCCTTTGAATTAGAATTTATATCATGAGTTTCAATCTCTTGTTGCTTCCCTTTTAAGGATTCGGCCTCCTTATGAAGGGTTCCAATAGGCATCCCCTAAATTGGTTGCTCTGCAAGAGGAGGTTGAATTTAAGTTTCACCTCAAACTTTTGTTGTGGCCTCTTCTCCATGTGATCTAAGAACATCTTGAGTGGGAATTGCAAGCTCAATCTCTTCTCCATAATTTGGAGGGAAAAACTCCAATGGCTCCTTAGGATTTGTCCTTATTTTTGTCCTTCTATACCCCTGAGTGGTACCTGCATCCTTTTTCTTTTTAGAAGTTTAAGCCTCAAGCTCCTTAATTCTCATGACCACCTATTGGATACTTCTATCCAGGAATTTCCCTGCAATCTCTTTTATGTCAATGGATTCCTCTACATCCTAATCCACTGGATCCAATTCTTTAGTACCTATGTTCTTAGCATCATACTAAGGATCTAGGGTTACACCATCATCTGACAATGTGTTAGGAATATCCTCCTTCACCCCATACTTAACCATGAGTGGAATGGAAACCTTTCATAATTTCTTCTTCTCAAATCATATTTGTCTTGTAAGTCCATCCATAAAACCTCTAGCAAATTGAAATGTTTGTCAAAAATTGTAGGAATCAAACCCTACATCTTGTGCTTGGGATCAAAATACTTCCTAGAGGTATACAAACCTAACTTCAAATGGATTAACTCATCACAAATTACCTTGGCTGCCACATTGTGTGCACAACTATACTCACCCAACTTTATGGTAAACTTGTGACAACCAAGCTTATGTTTATTGGAAAACTTGGTGTTAACCCGTATGGCTTGATAAATGAACTCCAAAGACACAATTCTATTATTTTAGCACCTAGATAGTAGATGAGGGTGGCCATCAAAACCAGCCAGCTTGAAATAAGTGAACTTTGGGGATGTACCAATGTCCCCATTCTGTAATGAATGTCATGGCATCTCTGCTTAATCTATATCCTGCATCTCCTATTAGTTGGTTAATGATGACATACAGGAATGCATCATTAACTCTTTTATAATGTGATTCAGAAGTCTAAAAGGTCAACTGATCATAATGATCCCACACCTTATTTTTTCCAAGAGCTTCTCCCAATATCCCCACTACATTCAAACCATGAAAGATGCCTCTTCATGCAGCTGCATATATCACAGAAGAATTTTGTCTCCCTCACTCTTAGCATCTGATTGTGTAGGCACTCTGATAAAATAATTAGCCAATCAAACTGTTGTCTTCCATCCAAAATGGTTTGAATGAATGGAAACATCCATTCCTTGAATTTTGAGGAATCCCTTTTCCAAAACACTATGGAAAGCATCATGATAATGTCACCAATCTCCTTGCTGAAATCTGACCTCTTAGGCTAATCAGGAAGCTTGGCCAAAGATTTCTTTTAAACTCTCATCCATTTTTTGTTCTTATGGATCATGTTAGATTCTTTGTGGTTGCTAGATAATTTCAATTCCTTTGCCTCATTGAGTTTCCTAGGGTTCTATGGTGTAGGTGAATTAAACATGAACCTAATCATCTATGGAGTAAGATCAATGATCATATTTCCTTTCAAATCCACACATTGTCTGGTTGCGAGATTGTAAGCCCCAGCTACAGTAAGTATGAGTTTTGGACATTGGACTGATAAAGGAAAGAGGGAAACATGTACCAATCTAGATTGAACAATCCTTTATGTCCTCCTTGTCACATCTTCTATGAAATTTTCTTCAAATAAATCCTCATAGCTGAATGGGCCTAAGTTTGTATCTATGATATCTGCCCAATCTGAATCTAACTTACTAGTTGTAAGAGTAGCTTCCTTATGCTTATATCTCAAGGTGTAAGGGAGTTGCTCCACCTTTATCTTCTAGGCTTAGTTCCTTGCCTTGAACTCTCTAGAGGTTGACTTCTTTGAGAAGCCTCCTTCGATGCTCTTGGAATTTTCTATTCTTGTAATACAACCCTGGACTAGATGAACAAAGGCATGAAAATCATTACATCATCCAATACCATTCTCTACTCCCTTAGGATAACTCTGTGTACTTAGTTAAATTACATATTCACCAAAAGTGGAGTCAAAGAAGAATTGAGAATAGGAAACTATTTAACATAGGTGGGATAAATACCAAAACTAGAACAAGACCAGAACTAGGATTAGAACAGAAACCAAACCCAAAACCAGTCAATAGTTCCAATTACATTTCCCACTCTAGTTCCACTTCCACCAAATGGAAAGGGTGAATATCGGATTCAACAATCATCAGAATCAAGATCATTTTGGGAATTAACTCCCATGTGAACACTTATGGGACAAGTTTATTCCTGGGTCTACTTCCGCCAGTTTTCCATTCAAATGAAGCAATTTATTAATGGTGTGATCATGTGAGCTTTTAGGATCTAGGTCACATGGAATCATAAGGAAACTTCAAATAAAGGGGCTTAACCTTACCCTTTAATAGGATAAAGACCAAATTTAAACTCTAAGGGCTTGTCATTGTAAAGGTCTTTGCACAAATCCTAGTTTGTGTGATGCTTCAACTCAGGTAATTAGGGCATCAAGAACCTAACATGAAAACTACTGAACCAGCATGGAATAAGATCATAGGGGTCACGAAATAGATTTCAATGCATTTAAAGCACATATGACCCCATTAAACAAAACCCTAGTTAGAAACTAGGGCATGGCAGACCAGACATGCCACAAAAATGACAAAAAAATGACAAAAGAATCAAACAAAAATGTAGAATAAGAATTATGGAAAATAGAAAAAATACAAAACGAAACTAGACACACATAAGGGAATGAGTGAAGATTCATAGGAAAGGTCCTATGAATGTGCAAGAACATCATGAACAAGAAGAGAAAAATAGAATGAAAAAAATAAATGGGAACAGAACAGGAAAAGACCCTACCTCAAAATGCCAACAAGAAAGATTGAAACTAGATAAGAATCTACTCACAATGCACCTCCACAATCAAATAGTGCTCCTCTCAAAGTTACCCTGGATTTGGTTCTCTAAAACAACTTAGACAATAAAGATAATGATCTAGTTAACCTTGATTAAGGTTTTAAAAACATTTTGCGCATGTGAGGAGGCTACAATTAATGCATTAAATGTGGTTGAATAGGAGTGGAACTAGAATGTAAATAAGTAATCAACCAATGTGGAAATCAAAGGCAAGGCGAACGTGGACATGAATTTAGAATAGTATAAGAAACTTTACCCAAGTCTCTTATCCAACTCTAAATCTAATTTTGGTCCCACAACAGGGACAAACAACAAAGGGAAATGGGGGTGGAATAGGAATCAAAGTTGGATTTGGAACTTTTACAAATTTTTAAGTTTGGTTCCTATTCCAGTTCCGCTCCCAACAAAGGAACAAAACACCAAGACAAGGACAAAAGAAATGATGAGAAGTAGGACTGGAACAAAAACCGAGCCCAACAAAGACAAAAACACAAAGCAAGCAAGCAAGAGTGAGATTGGAACCAAAACATAATTCAAAACTTTTACAAAGTTCCACGTTCAATTCCAATTCCAGTTCCACTTCTTCTAGAGCCAAAACAAAACAAAAAGGAAATGAAAAACAACTCAAGGGAGAAATGAACCCAAGAGTGTAAGACAAACTGAAAGATGATGAAAAGAACAATGAGGCAAGGGTGGGACTGAAACTGAAACCAAATCCAAACATGGAACCTTCAAAAGTTCTAAGTCTAGTTTCCATTCCAGCTCCACTTCCACCAAACCAAAAAGAAACAAGGACTTAGGAGGAAAAAGAAAAGCTCCTAAGACCCAAAAAAAACACTAAGGAAAAAACAAAAACAAGGGGGGGCCATTTTGATCCAAAATTTAAAAAATGGGGTGGTTATGCAAGGCATAACAAGCCCAAGGGGGAAAGTGGGAACAAAGTAGAGACAAATCAGTGAAAATTCCAAAACAAGAAGCACACCATCCACACCAACACACCGGTTAGAGCTAAAGATACACCATTCCACTGACCCATTCCCTACAAGGGGCCCAAAGAACCCACCAACAAGGATAGCCCACAACCCAAAAACAACACAAGAATCCAAAAAAATGTGGGGAAGAAAAACAACAACCCCACCCATGCAACTAGTTGCAATGCAACAACACAAAAAACACAAATGCCTACCAACAACAAAGAAGCCAAAAACCAAAATCCAACCAACCACAACAAGTAATAAATAGATCCCAGAGGGAAAAGGAAAACAATGGAGATAAAATTTGAGGAGAAGGCCAAAACAAGAAGCACACCATCTACCCCAACACGCTGATCAGAGTTAAAGATAGACCAACCCATTGAAAAAACCCCAACAAGTAGCCAAAAGAACAAAACAACAAGGCTATCTCGCAACCCAAAAGTAGCAAAATCAACCAACAAACTTGAAGAAGCAAACCATCCACACAACTAGCTAAAACCGAGCAACAAAGAGAACCTAGCCACCTACCAATGAAAAAGTAGCCAAAAACTAGTAGCCTACCATCCACATCACATCTAGTTCAGACTCTTCAGCTCCCTCTCCCTCTAAATAATTCAAACCCACACTCCCACCACTCTTCCCGCTCTCCATCCTTCTGTATTTTTTAACAATACATGGGGGTTGTTTATATTTAAAATATAAATAATAGTTAAGCTATTAAAATATATATTTTTGAAAACTAGACTTATGGATCTACAAAAGGGTATTTTTATTTTTTATTCTAAATTTTATTTACATGAGTAGGAGTTATTCAAACATCAATTTTTTCAAATAAATTTTTTTTTTGGTAAATTCGCTTTAAAGTGGTACTACATATGCATTTATCCAACAATTTTAGTTGGAAAAGTTGTGGAAATATCTAACTTATAGATCACATGTTTGACCAAAATTAATTTTTAGATAAAAATACTTAAATTCACTTGTGTTGATAAGTTGGCCAAAAGTGTGACACATCTTTGTACTTTTACCCTATTAAATGAGGAACTAGGAGCAAAACTAGTGTGGAATATGTATAACAAAGCTAAAAAAAAGTGGGTTAAAATATTGTAGAATAAACATTTATACTCCCCAAATTGAACAAGGATTTTCACAATCCAAAATCCCCCTTCAAGGTCAGCGATTTGGAATTTCATGATGCCATGTAGGGGCATTATAATAGAGCATGTTACTATGTACATGAAAAATAGACAAAGTACCTCCTTCTAGAAAGATTCATGGGATGGAGACAAATTCCTTTCTAAGAAATGTGAGTTGGATCAAGTGAGAAAATTTTAGGCAAGGAATGGGGAGAGAAAGTAATTATATGGTGAGGAGAGAACTCAATGGTAGGGAAATTTGGTAATGGAAATCAACCTAGGAATTAAACTTAGATGTTGATAAAATGGTAATGATTAAAAATACTTTTAAGGAAAGACATATAAAAATGTCAAAGGGACAAAATTAGGTGCATTGGTGTGGCTCAAAGACAAGAAATTACATTCTTAAACTAGGATACATGTTCAAGGAGGAGGTACTAAAGAAGTCAAATTGGCCACTAGGACTATGTTGGGATAAGAATTAACTACCAAAAGTAGGATTCTTTGTTGAAAAATGAGGTGTTTTCTTAGCTTAATACACTGTAAAACTTTAATATTGCTGATCTAAGTAAGCTCTTTCTTTGTTACATATATTCTTTGTGGGTGATTATCTTGATTAATTCATTTTACTGTTGTAGAATGTAGAGAGAATTTGATAGAAGAACTAGACAGGATATTAGAAAGATCACACAAGATATACCATGGAGAAACCCTTTCGGGAAAAAAATCCACCAAGAATTATTCTATTATTCAATCTCTTAATTACAATAGCTCCAATTCTTGCTTGAGAATGCTTCTTCTATCTTTACCAATCTTCTTCACAGCCTGCAATCAAAAAAAAAAACTCTATTCAACTTGAATGAGATATAGAGACAATATGCAACCTTGTAATCTCCAAATGGTATAATTACAATGTACAAGCTCAAGCCCTAAGGTATGCCATATTCCTTCAAGTTGAGTTATTCATGAAGACTAAAGCTTACAACATGTGCTTCATGCATTTGGACATCCCAACCTGAAGCTACAACTTCTCCTTCACTTCGGTGATAATTCCAAAGCTCTTCCTCAAAGTTACTCTTTAAGTAGCTGTCCTAATTAACTGGCCTCTGCAAATATCTTCACCACGAGAGGTAAATCCAAGAAAGCATCTTGGGCGCCCAAGCTGGCTCCAAGTGATTTCTAGTTAACTAAAACATTTACTCAACACCATTCATGCAAGAATGGCCATCCCTTGTTAACTAGAGGTAGTCCTTGTTATCGGTCATACAACTCAATGTTATTAGCCATGCATTCCAAGCAACTGAAGCAACTACATGCAACTCAAAATAACTAACATGCATGCAACTTGCACTTGCATGCAACTGGAGATAACTGAACCATAACTGACCTGAACTGAACTAAACTAAACTAAACTAAACTGATTCTGAATTGAACTAAACTAAACTACATTATTCTGATCTAAACTGAACTAAATTGAACTTCAAGCATGCAAACATCAATTCATACCTCCTAGGATCTTTACATGCAATCAGAAGTGTTAACTGTTACTCTGTATAGTTAACTAAACACAAGGTGAGTTTCACCTTACCATGTGTGCACCCACATGCTCCTATTATTTAGGAATAACTACAAATGTCAATTTCATGATTTATTTCATCCAAATATTAATCTCATCCTAATCTTAGTGTTGTTGAACACATTCCAAGAATCTAGGAGATACATGAAATAATTAATGTTGAGGATTTGCAATTGAATGGCAACCTATTTCCAACATTCTTTGCATGGGCAGTCATTCAAAATAGAATACTCATTGAGGAGAGAATTAATAAAATAGGGTTAATGGGACCACATTGGTGTCCCCTATTCAAGAAATGGGAAGAGATTGCAGATCAGTTACTTTTACACTATGAGGTGGCAACAAAATGTTGGAAGAATGTCATGAAACATGTAAGCTGCAATACTCCATGCCCAACAAGTCTAATAGCCATGTTTAATGGGTGATTGGACTAGAGGAAAACTATTGTATTTTCAAGTATATGGATGATGAGTCTATCAATCATGATATGGGAAATATGGAAATAAATAAATTGAAGAATTTTTCAAGGAAAGGAGTTGCTAATAGAAATATTGTTCAACAAGATAGAAATTTCAATTATATTAACAGTAAATAATATAGTTAGAAATCAAAACTCTCACTTCATGGGATTAAAGGATCATATTAAGGTGGGTGATCTTGAAATTTCACCCCATTTATGGGGTTGGACAGGTTAATCCATTGAAGGATCATAGAAGTGAGGCTATTTGGATCCCACTAGAGGAAGGATGGATCAAAGTTAATTTTGATGCAGCTTCTCGAGGAAATATAGGACCCTCGGGTATAGGCTATTTGGTGAGAGATCATGAAGGGAAAATTTTGGCAATAAACACCAAAAAACTATTGGATGAGACCAATAACATGGGTAAGTTTTAGGCAGCATGGATCGCATTGAGAATGTGTTAAAATTTAGAGTGTCAAAGGATACACTTGGAAGGTGATTCCCAAATCATCATAAATTCAAAATGAAGGTGCTACGCCCTTAATATTATTGTACATCGGGTTATGAATAGTCGGCTTGTGGCTATCTTAAATCTCTATTAAGTCATATTATCATTAGTATATTGTTATTTAGTTGTTTAGGTCGGCCTAAGTCTTAGATAGGTGTGTCTAAATCGGCCTAGGTGATATCTTTGGCATAAATAGGTATATATAGGAGGTTGTGAGTCTTATTTCATCATCAAGTTGTGAAGTGTGTTCTCATTAGAGATATTTGG
>VDFB02193867.1:626841260-626891543 GCA_007258455.2 Sequoia sempervirens
CATGCAGTGAAACAATGGCGGCCTTATCTATTGGGTAGACATTTCAAGGTTAAGACAGATCATGATAGCCTAAAATATTTTTTGGAACAACGACTATCTTCTGAAGAGCAACAAAAATGGGTCACCAAGATGTTAGGATATGACTTTGAGATTGTATATAAGAAAGGGAAAGAAAATATTGTAGCAGATGCACTTTCAAGGAAGGATTAGAAAGATGAAGCCTTATTGTGTGCCCTCCCAATATTACAAGAAAATTGGGTGGAGGAAGCCAAAGTAGAGTGGAAAAATGATGTTGTGACAAGTAATCTCATCGAGCAATTAAAGTGATCCTATTAGTCTCGACAAGTTTTGTTGGCGGCGATAATATTTGCATAAAGAGCATTTGTATCTCTGCAAGAATTCCAACCTTAAAATCAAGATTCTCACAGAGTTGCATGAGTCTCCAGTGGGTGGTCATTCAGGATTTTTGAAGACATATCATCGAGTCAAGCAAGATTTCTTTTGGGAAGGGCTTAAGGGTGATGTTCAAAAATTTGTGGCTGAATGTTTGGTGTGTCAAAGGCATAAAGGGGAGATAATTAAGACACCAGGTCTCTTGCAACCCTTATCTATTCCTAGCCAGCATTGGGAAGAGATATCCATGGACTTCATCACAGGGCTTCCCAAATCTAAAGTTCATAATGTCATCATGGTGGTAGTTGATCGGCTCACTAAATATGCACATTTCATTGCATTACAACATCCTTTTACAGCAAGTGCAATGGTTAAAGCTTTTTTGGAGAATATCCAAAAGCTACTTGGTACACCTAAAGTTATTGTTAGTGATCGTGATCCTATCTTCACTAGTCACTTTTGGAAAGATTTATTCTCATGTTTGGGTACTCAATTGGCTCTTAGATCTTCATACCACCCTCAATCAGATGGGCAAACAGAGGTTGTTAATAAGTGTTTGGAAGATATCTACGCTTGTTTCACTTCAGAGGAATAGTCCCAAAGTGGGTAGATTGGCTACCACTTCGCGCATGGTACAACACTTCTTTTCATAGCTCATCAAAAATGTCTCCATTTTTGGCACTTTATGGATATCATCCTCCTTCCATCACATCATCAATTAAGGTGTCCCCAAGAGTTCAGGCAGTAGAAGACCACTTGCTTCATCAATAACAAGTACTTTCAGGACTCAAGGAGAATTTAGCCATGGTACAAAATCGAATGAAACAACAGGCAGACCAACATCGTAGTGAAAGAAGTTTTGAAGTTGGGGATTGGGTCTTCTTGCGATTGCAGCCTTATAAGAAAATCTCACTAAATCAGCAAAGAAAGAATAATAAGTTGTCTCCAATGTATTATGGTTCATACCAAATCATGCAGAAGATTGGTAGTGTTGCCTACAAGTTTGAGTTGCCACTAACAACAAAGATACGTCCAGTTTTTCATGTTTCCTAATTGAAGAAGGTAATTGGGTATAATATTCCCACTCAAACAACACTTCCTGAGCTGGATGAAGAAGGAAGAATCATTTTGGAACCAGAGTGCATTCGTCAAACATGCACAAAGAAGTTGAGGAATAGAACTATCACTGAGTATCTCATCCAATGGAAGAATTTACCAGTTGAAGATGCCACATGGGAAGATGAGGAGTTCATTCAAAAGTTTCCAAACTTGATTAGTATTGAGGACAATGCTTCTTTGAAGAAGGGGGCATGCTAGCCCTTAATATTATTGTATGTCGGTTATAAATAGTCAGCTTGTGGCTATATTAACTCTCTATTAAGTCATATTATCATTAGTATATTGTTATTTAGTTGTTTAGGTCATCTAAGTCTTATATAGGTGTGTCTAAGTCGCCTAGGTGATATCCTTGGCATAAATAGGTATATATAGGAGGTTGTGAGTCTTATTTCATCATCAAGTTGTGAAGTGTGTTCTCATTAGAGATATTTGGATGTTTTCCCCCTCGAAGTGGCTTGTTATTCTCAATTATTATCAAGTATTTGCAGCATATTTCATATCATATTCTTCTATTGTGCAAGTTATTTCATAACAGAAGGATTAAAATGCCAAATTTGGATTTAGAAAAATTCCTCTAGCCAATTTGGCAACTATTGAAAGAATATGAAGAATTGTGAGTCTCACATATTTATTGAGAGGGTAATACAGTCATCAACAAAATGGAAAATTGGGAAAATAAGAGAGAGGAAGTGGATGTAAATATCAAGTTGAAATAAGTTTGGCACAAATTATAGGAACTAGTGAGGAGGGTGTAATAAAGGAAATAAATGCAACTGTGATATGAGCTAAGTGATGGGACTTTCAATTGTATTAAAGGATGACAAGAACACTCTAAAAAATGAGGATCAAGGAAATCACATATTTATTGCCATACCAAGACCAAAAAGAGTGCATAAAACATGGAGGAATCATTTGGTATAAGTGCATGGGAACATAAGATTGCTTTTAGAGTGTGAATCACAAGTGCTTGGTTTTGGAAGATGTTCCAATGCAGCAATGGGATGATATTATAGGCAAAAAAATGGTATGATGAAAGGAATACCTAGAGTCAAATTACAAATACTACACCAATTTGGACATTGCATTGACTTTCATGGCTTGGCTCGTAGAGTTTGAGGATAAAGAAAATGTGAAAATAATAATGGAAAAATATGTTTGGGATAAAGAGAGAGAGGATATGCAAAAATATATAGAATTGATGAAAACTCATGGCATCCTTAGGAACCATGGTGGATGTCAGCCACATATTTATTAAAAATTCAACAATCCAGTGATCCCATTCCTCATATGGCATATGAACATGGTTGAGGATACACTAGAAGGGCCCAAGAAGTGGCGAGAATTGACTTCCTAAAGAAGATATGGAAAACTAATGAAAATAATAGAGGTGGGTGGGAAGAAATCAAAGGTTGTAATGTCGTCAATGTAGGGTGGGAATCAATGGGATGGTAATCTATGAATTTTTTTTTTTGAATTAAAAAGTGTAATTTTAATTTCTAGACATGGATGGTCTTATCATATTTCAAGGAGGCCCTAAAAATTTAGAAGGTCAATTTATTGGTTTTTTTTTAAAGCTCTTAATTGTAATGGATGTAAGATCTATTGTATCCATGGTGTGCCCCCTTAGCCATATATTTTAATAAAAAAATGTCCTTACATGGAAAATTCAAACACCCTATTTTATCCCTGTGAACTAGTGATCTTGACCTAACCTAAAAAAAGATGCAAAACAAGGTGCAAAAAAGAAAGGAAAAAAACACTAACACCTCAAGATTAGCCTAGTTGAATTCAAAACAAAGAAAGATAATAACAAGTAGATATTTACCTTTTCTTGAATTGATCTTTTGGTTGGCCCTTGATGGTTAATTTTTTGTGCTCCTTTTGATGGAAAGGTAGATGAAAATAGATTCAAAATGATGAGGGTTGGATGTAGATTCAAATGATGGATATGGGTATTTTTGGGGGATGAACAAAATAGATGCAATGAGAGCTTGAAGATGAGCAACAATGGTGGTTGAAGGTTGAGCTTGAGCTTGAGAAAAATGGTTGAATGAGAATGTATGTGTTGCAAGTGTGTGAATGAAAAGTGTTAGAGAATGAAAGAAAAATCTTTCATTTTATGGAAAGAAGCCCTAGAAAGATGGACAGTTGAGATCAAACCAACAAAGATGGGTGGTTGAGATCAAGCCAACATGGACAAGATGAAGGGCTGAGGTGAGTTGAGGACTCACAAGCCCTCACATCTTTCCATGTGCCGGATGATGTGTCACAAGGACACATGAGATGGAAAGTGACATGTGATGGGAAGGTACTTGTAAGTACCTTGACATGTGACTAATGTGACCTCTCAATGATCACATGGGGAAGAGGAGATTCCTTGGAGGAATAAAGGTGAATTTTAAATTCACAATGATTGGAGATATCTTAAAGATAAGACAAGGTTCCAAAAAGAGAGGTGAGAAGTACCTTGGATAAAACAAAGTCCTTAAAAAGGTAGGTATTTACCCACATGTGACTGATGTGACCTCTCAATGATCACATGGGAAAGAGGAAAGCCTTGGAAAGATAAAAGGAATTAAAAATTCCTTGGGAGATGGGGAGAGTTGACCAAGGTACTAATTAGGTTTAACTAATTAGTGATTAGAAGATGATTAGTGGCTAATGAGGATTAAGAGCCAACTTGCAAAAGTTGGAGGATGTGACACATCCTAATCAAGGATTAGGCATGTGCACATCCTTAATAAAGAGATTAGGAGGTGGATTAGGGTTAAGGAAAAGTGATGGAGGATGTGACATGTGGAGAATTAAATAAATTTATTATTTATTTAATTCTTTTGAGGAAAAGTGGAAAAGGGGTAAGGTATTTAATTATTTAACTAGATACCTTAGGAATTTAGAGGACTTTAGAGGTATTAATTAAATAATAGTGATATTATTTAATTAATGCGGATAAGGGGATATTTAGACGAAAAGGGATAAGTTTGGACAAATGGAAGTGTCCAAATTTGGATTTCTACATTTTTTCCCTCTTTGAGATGGTGTTACGAAGTAGCATCATTTCAAAGAATATTAAAACATAGAACCTGGAAGAAGATGGTTAGATTGGGAAAGATGCCCTAGTCATTCAAAGTAGTGACTAGGAAGAAAGATAATGTGAGTGAAGATGAAGATTAGGGAATGAAGATGCCCCCTCAAGAGGACATGTGGGTTTAAGAGAACACGGGTGTGCTCTTGAAATGGATGAGACGATGAAAGGGGAGATGAGGAAGATGATGCAAAGTGATGGATAAGGGAGGATGACAAGCGATATGAGATTGTGAAGCACAAATGGAGTTAAGGACGAAGGTGATGTTGCCTCAGTCAAGCTACAGGCCAAAATGGATTGATGATGGATGGAGTGTTGTCAATGAGGGAATGATATATCTCAAAACAACATGAGCATAGGGAGAATACATCCCAATGATGATGAAAGTGTTGTTGATGAGGGAAGGATGCATCCCAAAACAACACCGAAGGATAGGGAAGGATACATCCCAATGAGTGTTGTGTCAATGAGGAAATGATACATCTCAAACAAAACTAAAGGATAGGGAAAGATGCATCCCAATGATGAGAATGATGATGATGATTGGAGCAAGGCTTGTAGCAAGGTTGGGAACAAGACCAAGGATGTGATTAGATAATTTGGGCGAGATTGAATGGATGAGGATTGGATTGAGAGATGAGATGGATGAAAGGAATAAAAATGATGAAGGAAAGATCATGAAATGCAACAGAATTTACTGCCACTTGGATGAATGGATAAATGTAGACATCCAAATTTGGACACTTGCAATTGTCCAAATTTCTCCCTTTTCGTCTAAATATCCCTTTATCTACATTAATTAAGTAATATCACTATTATCTAATTAATACCTCTAAAGTTCTAATCCCTAAGGTATCTAGTTAAATAATTAAATACCTTACTCCTAGACCATTTTCCTCAAAATAATTAAATAAATAATACATTTATTTAATTCCTCACATGTCACATCCTCCATCAATTTTCCTTAATCTTACATCCATCTCCTAATCCCATCATTAGGGATGTGCACATGGCTAATTCGTGATTAGGATGTGTCACATGATGGAACTTCAATTTTTTCTCCTTGTGTTCCACTCTTATCATGCCTTATGTCAATGGTCTTTTATGGTGTTGGGAAAATCCTAAGGTTGGGGTTTTACCTTTGTTTTCACATAAAACCCTAGTGTTTTTATCTTACACCTTAGGAAGGATCTATTTGGCCAATACGTTTTGGGAGGGTTTTTAAAACATCTTATGTCACATCACTTCATTTAGGTTAGGGTCCTTTGGTCTTATTGTTTTATTTCCTTCACATGATCTTATTTTCCTAAGTCTTGGATGGTCTCATGCTCCCTCTTTTAAGTGACAACTTATGTCATTGTTCGTCATCGGCCTACTAATGTCCCCTTATTCCTTTAATAAATGTTTTTTATTTTGAAAAGGGATGAGTTCACATGACTGTAGACCAATCATCATTTGACCTCAACCATTCCCCGCCATCCTGCAATGACCCCACCATATTGTTTTAGTTGATCGCAATATCATAGGCAGGTGCCACGTGTCTCATCTGGTGAAGCCGAAGGAATGATGGAAATACTTTTGTAAATTAATCTAGCTTTAATACATTATGTAGCAAGTTACTAAAGTGTTTGTGTGATGCCCATGTTTCAAATCAGCAGAGGTGTTATGATCTTGGTGGGGAAGATGCTCGATGGTTAATGACAAAGTTGGTGACTATGTTAGATGAACTAGATTGCTAATGGTTGAAGATCAATGGTTACCTACCATCATGTGATCAAAATTTGAGAGGTCTTTATCAATCGCAATATTGTGGGCAAGCACCACGTGGATTTTGTTGGCAGTGTATAGTATGGTGGGCCCCTTGTTTCCTCGATGGAGATTGTGTCATTTTGATTTAAAGGCATTCGTTCAATGATCTAACTAAGGTGAAGGATCAACGGCTAATATTTGAACCTGCATCAAATATGAATGGAGTCATTCACGCAATGCGTGAGTGAACTTTAATGGCGGACATGACAGTTACTGCCCTGGTTTGATCGAAATAAAGCAACTATTCTTTTGCTTTTGGTATCACAAAGCATTCAAAACATCTTTGCGGAGCAGTTACAGAGATGAGGACAAAGTCACAAGTTGTTACAACAAGGATTTGGTTTTATGCAAGTGCAAAGTTGTGAGTTCAATTTATGTATCTCCTGGTTATTCTAAATTCAAATTTGGGGGAAATTTGTTGTGTGCTTGTCATAGGACTTATTGATAATTGTTTTAGGGCTATAGGTTAACTGAATTGTGGGAAATTGTAAAGTTTTTTTTTCTGTAGTTTCATATTTTGTTTAGCCCTAGTATGTCTAAGGTTTGAGATAGCAAGGAAGCCCTAGTTTACTCAAGATGGCACAGACAAAGCAACACTCTGGCCAAATTGATTATTTAAGTAGAAATCTATATGATGACTTCCTAGATCAATTTCCCTTGTCAACAAATGATAGGAAGAAGGGATTGGTTTTGATGCAAGGAAAAACCCTAGGGGAGGGATTAGTGTATAATTGCTCCAACATAGACGATGCTAGGGTTCCTCTTACAAGTTTGGAGATGTTCAGATTGTGATTTGGACAAAGGAATTTTCCTCACCCCTTTTCAAATGGTTGGATGTATGATATGGGGAAGCTGGTGATACGAAATGTGTTCCCTGATGTAGACTTGCTTAGGGTAGTGGCTGCACGATATGACCCTATCACACAGGTAATCAGAGATGATGATGGAAGGGTTTTGTTAAGCATTAACAGAGAAGAATTCTGATAGGTTTTTGATTTGAGTGAGCCTAGTATGTGCTTGGTTCCTATCAATCTTGAGGAAATGAAATAGGAGTATGGGAATTTGAAATCACTCTTCAAAGCTAAGTTTCTCCCATCTCATTTGGCTAGGGCAGGAGGTTTGAGATTCTATATTAGCCCTAGTGACCAGGAACTTTTCACATTGAATTGCTTTACAAATCATTTCTTGGCCACCTTTTACTCACTGTGCTAGATTTTGGGTTTCAATCCTAACACAGTGATGCCTATTTCTTACATGTTCATGGGGGTGCAAATACATGATTTTTCTTCTTTGTTGGTTGAAAGGACATCCTAACTTCTTTGTGACTTATTATTTTGCTTCTTTGTTGGTTGAAAGGATACATGAAGGGTTGTTAAAGTTGTAGCAAAATGATACAGGCACCCAATTCTTCTGGTAGTTTATGTTAATGTATATGTTCTTGTACAAGAATGTTGATTTCTTCTCTGAGAAGATGGAATTAAGGAAATTGATTGATGGAGAAAGATTTCCAGTATAGATGTGGACTACAGATTTATCATGTAACAAGGAAAAAACTAGTTATGTGCATTTTGACAATTTTTTTGCTTCTAGATTGAGAGCCAGGATAATGGTAAATGTACCCAGGATTCCTGAGGGACTGCATGATTTCCTCATACCAAAAGGGAGGAGGCAAGAATTGAATATTTTCCATAACTGGGGTGACATTATTCCATACCCAGTCAGCATTGTTTTGAGGGTGTATGGTTTTCAAGGGACCCCTCATATATTTCCATGCAATGTGCCACCAAGGGTGAGATTTGCAAATATTATATGGAAAATTGGTTGTATCCATGAGGACAACCTTACTGGGAAGGGTAAAGGAATGTTTTTCCCAGATTATACAGTGGTGTCAAATTTTGTCTTTTCGAAAGGAGGTTGGGTGCACTTTGGGAAATTCTTTGAAGACTATCATTCGAAGTGTGGTCCTAAGTGGAAGCACGATCCTGAGGGTTTCTTTTCCCTTTTTAGACAAATGATAAAAGGTGGTAAGTTTGTGTATGAGTTCAACTTTCCTGAGGACTTGATTAGAAATGAATTGGACCTAAGCAAGCAGGAGTTGAACAAGGAGAAATGGATAGCTTATGATAAGATATTGGCTATTGTGCACAAAATGGATCCAAAGTATGATCCATTGTTGGAATTCAATCCATACCATAAGAAATTTGAGTTTCTAATGGAGAACTTCAAAGAAATCATGGGAACTTTGAGGACTAAGAAGATAAACTTGGAGTTGAGTTTGGGTATACAAGAGCAAGGTGTCAGGCCAATTGAAACGAGGCCAACATACCAACCTATAGGAAAGAGGCCTATTTATAGGAGGAAAAGAGATGAGAGCAATGATGAGGAAGAAGAGGACAAAAAAGATAAACAAATAATGAAATTGCCTACACGACTAGGTCCAAAATTCAAAATGCCTAGGGCAATTAAAATCATTGATTTGGAATCATCACCTAAGGATAGTCCCTCACCACCACCATCTGAGCCAAGCCCTAAGAGGCAAAAAACTGATCAGCCACATGAGGATTTGGTGGATGAAATTGTTGTCACTGATCAAGACATGTAGATTGGTATTCCTTCCCCTCCTAGGCCAATTGAGTTGGTTCTATTTGATCTGGATATGAAAGGTAAATGTGTGCAAGATGCAAGAATGGAGGCATGTAAGGAGTTTCTAGATGATAATGCATTTGTAAAAACTCCTATCTTCTTGCAATTGGTATGGAGAATGAAATTGGAAGAATACCAGGATAAGTGTAAGAAGAGAAGAGAATTGAGACCTAACAAGTCAAACCACGAGAATGATGATGAAGTGAAAGTTGAACTAATGGAAGAGTTCAAGAACATCACTCCTGAGCAAGGGAGAAAGCTGGTAATTTGGGCTGGTGTTTTCATTTTTCTTGAATGGGACATTGTAGATTTTATAGCTTTTAATGCTATTCTAAAGTCCAAGCATCCCTTGCAAGATTTTGAAGAAGAGGTCAAGGCAGCGTTGCAAGATTTTGCTTTTAGTGAACAATATGAGACCTTGGAAATTTGGGCATTGGCCCCTCAAGGGAGAAAGCCAAATGTTACTAATATTAGCCCAAATTTAAAAGGAGGGTTAATAATAAAGAGGGCTTCAGAGACCTTAACCACTGAGGCCACTAATTTGACTATAAATGTGGCCAAATTGGCCCAAAATACTACTAAAAGAGAGGAGGTTGAAAAGAAAATCCTAATGAGAAATATAATCTCTTAATTGAGGAATATAGCAAGATGCAGAAAAGGAATGTTGATCTTCAGACTAAGGTGGATAGGTTAAGGTACAAATAGATTGGGAAGACATCAAGTGCTCCAGGGATCAATACATTTCCTTCCACATCAGGGTCAGTACCTCCTGCTTCTCCTATTGTTTCCACACCAGGGTCTCCCAATCAAACTCCTTCCCTCAACCACTGAGGCCACTAATTTGACTGTAAATGTGGCCAAATTGGCCCAAAGTACTATTGAAAGAGAGGAGGTTGAAAAGAAAATCCTAATGAGAAATATAATCTCTTGATTGAGGAATATAGCAAGATGCAACAAAGGAATGTTGATCTACAGACTGAGGTGGATAGGTTAAGGTACAAATAGATTGGGGAGACATCAAGTGCTCCAGGGATTAGTACATTGTCTTCCACATCAGGGTCATTACCTCCTACTTCTCCTATTATTTCCACACTAGGGTCTCCTAGTCAAACTCCTTCCCTCAACCCTTCTTTGGAACAAATTGATAAAGAAATGGAATACTTTGTTCATCCTTCGAAGAAGCAGCTAATGCATAAAATTGAAGAATTGCAGGCATCCTTGAAGGTAAGTGAGGAAGGATCCCTTCTAAAATAAAAGGAGGTTGTTACTATTGTATTAAGGCATATAAATGAGAATTTTTATAATAGATTGTCATCTATATATTCTTTATATTCTTTATTATTAGATGCAATAAAAAATATTGATATGGATCAAGAAATAGTGATACCATTAATTGAAAATTGGATCCCTAGGGCCAATGATTTAGACATAATGTATAAGGCCTCAAGGTTTGATATAAATAATAGGCCCCAATCATTAAGGCCTACTTAGGTGTTAGTTAAATCATTGCAAGGTTTTCAGACCTTAACAAATGACTTGAGTAGGAAGATCAGGGAGTTGGTGAAGAATTTTGATGATTGGGACAACACATTGTTACCTAACATAATTGATGGGCAGGGGAATATCAGGTCACTCCAATAGTGGCAGGATTAAGAAAATGAGTTCATCGATGATCAAATTAAATTAATTTGTGATGACTCAGATTATGATTTATTGGTGAGTTGTATGGACAAAATCATTAGCACCAGCTTGTTCTTAGAATCTTTTGAAAGAGAAGTAAATCAGGTAAAAGTTAAATACACACCTTATAATTTCAAGGTGAATGAGGTAATTAATTTTTATTGGCCAACTAATGAAGAATACCAGAAATGGGTAAATAAATATTTAAGTAAGGAGGAGTAAAAGGAGTGGGCTGCTAACGGTTGGAAAATCAGCTGTTACAGTTACAACATATTCTAGTTTTTTTTTGTGGCAATCTTGGCATGGAATTCTTGAAGCTTTTTTGTTGCATCAACCATTCTCAATGGGCACTATGAGCAAGAAGATTCTCCAAGGTGATTACTGTTGTAACAAATTTTGGAATGTCACAAAGCGGTCCAATTGGTTGGTGACGCGTGTGCTTTCTAGCCCAATGCTTGTTTGCTCCTTCATTTTCTATAAGAAGGATTTCAAGGCTAGAAGTAGGGATTAGCAAGTTAGATATTTTTGGTTGAGTCTAGGTAGAGTTGCAAAGAAAAATTGTAAAGTTTGATGGTTTTAAGGAAAATGCAGTTTAGGTTTTGAGTCATTTTGTAGTAGGTTTTGAATTCATGGGGATTTGATGTTTTATGACAATACTAGAATTTGAATTTAAATGATTAATTCAAACTCATGTCTCTCCATTGTACATGTATATGTTAATTTTGAATAAGATAATAAAGGGTTGTCTCGTTCATCTCAGTGTTGTGTTGTGTATGATTTATGTTTTGGCTTTAATTCAAGGAATTAATTAAAATGCTTGAATGGGATTAGGTGGATATGTTTTGTAGAAGGATTTGATAAGTAGTATTGGGTTAGAATACATGTTGATGAAATTTTAAAGCAATGTTCTCAAGGATCTTATATGCTATGTGTTAAATCTATCATAAACCCTTATATTTTTATGAATTTGACTCCCTCAATGGATATATGCACTGATCTAAGTTGTACTAATTTGTATGGTTCATTATTTGTTTGTCTTTACCTAGAGCTTGCTACAAATTGCAAATAAATGACTATTTTATACTGTGGAATGTGTTGTAGTTATCTCATGCTCCAAAATAGTTGATATTATTGATAAACAACCAATTCTATTTAGTATTATCCTATTATGTTGAGCTATTAAATGAGATTATCTGTTGTTGTTAATGTTGTTTATGATAATGGTGCAGAGGTTGTAAAAACATTAAGGTATTACCCTCTCGGGTCTTATAGACCCCAAAGTGTAAGAGGTCTTTAAAATCCTCGTCAGTTGTTCCAAGTCCTTTGAGCTGCCCTTGATTGGAATTGACAACTCGATAGGTAGATTAGAAGACAAATCTGGTTACAGTAAAAACAACCAACATCACATCTTCCAAATTTTGCAAGTTGTCTCTTAATCTTTGTTAGCCACTAACTATCTTCTAATCATTGATCATTTAAGCCTAATCAGTACCTTGGTCAATACTCCCCATCTCCCAAGGAATTTTTAATTCATTTTTATTCATCCAAGACTCCTCTCTTGCCCATGTGAATTTTTAATTCACATTTATCTCTCCAAGACTCTCCTTATTCCCATGCAAGTAACACATGATGCCTATTTTCTAGGTTTTCATCATGGTACTTATCCAAGGCACTTGTTTGCCAAGTTTTCACCATTGGACGCATTATTCTCTTTACTATTTTATTTTTTTGACTGTTGACTTTTTTTAATTTTTTAATTTTTTTGGATAGAATGTGGATGGAGATGGATAAAGATAGGGATGTGGATAAGTGGATTTAGAATACATGTAATAAGGAGATGGATGAAGGACTCAAGCATCAATTTCTAGATGAGGTATTAAGAGCCCATGTTTGAAATGACTATCAGATGTTAGTACAACCTTATTAGGATAAATGGATTATCGTTCATCTTCATTCCCTAATATTCATCTTCACTCACATTATCTTTCTTCCTAGTCACTAGTTTGAATGACTGGGGCATCTTTCCCAATCTAACCATCTTCTTTTGGGTTCTATGTTTTAATATTCTTTGAAATGATGCTACTTCGTAACACCATCTCAAAGAGGGGAAAAATGTAGACATCCAAATTTGGACACTTGCATTTGTCCAAATTTCCCTATTTTTGTCTAAATATCCCCTTATCCGAATTAATTAAGTAATATCACTATTATCTAATTAATACCTCTAAAGTTCTTCTAATCCGTAAGGTATCTAGTTAAATAATTAAATACCTTACTCTTTTTTCCCTTTTCCTCAAAATAATTCCTCACATCTCACATCCTCCGTCACTTTTCTTTAAACTTAAATTCATCTCCTAATCCATCATTAGGGATGTGTACATGGCTAATCCATGATTAGGATGTGTCACATCCTCCAACTTTTTCAAGTTGTCTCTTAATCTTCATTATCCACTAATTGCCTTCTAATCATTGATCAGTTAAGCCTAATCAATACCTTGGTCAACACTCCCCATCCCCCAAAGAATTTTTAATTCATTTTTTTCATCCAAGACTCCTCTCTTCCCCATGTGAATTTTGAGAGGTCACATAATCCTTATTACAAGGTACTTACAAGTACCTTCCCATCACATGTCACCTTCCACCTCATGTGTCCTTATCCATCTTGCCAATGGTGGCAAGATCTCAAACATCTATTTCCCTAGGGTTTCTCTCCATAAAATGAAGGATTTTTCTTTCATTCTCATTATTATGCATTCACAACACAACTCATTCAACATTCAACCAATTTTCAAGCTCGCATCCTCTCTCAAGCTCTCCATCCACCATTGTTGCTCATCTTCATGCTCTCATTGCATCTATCTTGTTCATCTCCTCAACTACCCACTTATCTCATTTCAATCTACATTTCATCAAAATCATTTTTCATCCACTTTTAGCACATCTTGCCATTGAAGGAGCACACAAAATCAACCATCAAAGTAGAATTTATTTAACTATAGATGAATAATTAAAAGAAAATAGTTAAATAAACGATAATTTATTTAATTATTGAAGGAAAGAATGTTAGTGACGCAATTAAATTTATTTAATTGATCAGAGTAGAATGAAGATCAAGAGAATGAATTGATTAAATAATTAACATTATTTAATTAATAGAGGAATGTGATCAAAGGAAATAATTAAATAATTAAAATTATTCAATCACGCAAGGAAGAAAGCCAAGACAATGGAAAAATGGCATTCACAAACCAAGACATTTTAGTGTCTGCAGGGTGCACATAATGTGAACTTGTATAAAATTTATTATTTTCCAATTCCCCTCATAAATTGGGATAATAAGACTCTTGTGCTTCACACTCAAAAGGGGAAGAGTTATTAAAGCTCCCCATTTCTTGATTATCTTTAAAAATTGGGTAAATTGGACTTTTTGGTACCTTTGGCACAAAAATTGAAGGTTCATAAAACATTTCATATATTTTGAATCCATTTGTAAATGAGGAAATTAGAGTAGTAATATGAGCATCATCAATATTGGCATTCAAAGGACAAAGTTTTGGTATAGCTTTTGCATTCAACCTCTGTTTTGAGCATCATCAAAGTCATTGGAGTGATTTTTAAATTAGTGATTTATTTATTTATAATTAAATTTTGAGACATTCAAGGATATATCACATTGGATCCTACTTCATAATGGTACCAAGTTTTGATTATTAAATGTTATGATAGTATTGACACTAAAATATTGTATGATTCAAAATGCTACAAAATTTCTAAGTTACCCATTTACAGTTTGGTCATAGGAGGAGAACCATTTAAATCCTTATAGTTTTCTTGGTATACCTAGTTCATTTTACCCTTCTGTGGTTTTCCCACCTTTTCTATTTTTCTCTTTCATTTTTACAATTTTGTCCTTATGTTCTTTCTAGTTAAATGTGAACAAAAACCCAAAATCATATAATATGGGGGATGCCACTCCCTCTAAGATGCAAAGGGGTCAAATGTTACAAGTGATTTACATTGTTTGTGGAATTATTTTGTTTCTATCTATTGAGCACAAATCAACAAAGTTAGTGAAAGATCTAGTGACATTTGTAATCTAGTAAGTTCTTTTGTAGCCAAGTCTATCATATGTTTTTTGAATGTGTATGTATATATACTCATCACTTTCTAAATGATTTCATATTTTTTCTTTCTATGCCATACCCATATGGCACTCAATATGTTTCCTTTCCACCTATAGATTTTCCTCTTATAGTAGTATTTTTCAATTTTTTAACTGGAAATGAAATCATTCCATAAATTTGATTTTTTTTACCTTGAACATTTGCATTCTTCTTTGAATCATCTATTTTTTCTCCAAGTATTCTTGGATAACTTCATTATTTTTAGAGGCATATACAACTCTTTTGATTGAATTATGATTAGGCTTTTGTATGCATTAATAGAATTTAGAAAAATACCAAAGTTTGTAAATAATTCCACAATTAGGTTTACTTTTAAATTGTATATGTGATAAGAGGAAGATAGTATCAAGTCAATATGTTGTTAATGGTATACTCGCAACTAATGAAAGGGTGTTAGTAAATATAGGATCACAATCTCTAATTATCTATTAATATATATAGGCATATCTTGCCTTTTGCTTAAAAAAAAAGATAGGATCACAATCACTAACAATAACCTTAGGTGTACCATGTAGCTTTTTTATATTCTCCAAAAAATATTTTTCCACTATAATTATTGTAAAAGGATGTGATAATGCAATGAAATGTGTATATTTAGTGAGTTGACCTATTACTACTATGATGACAGTATTACCTCTAGATCTTGACATCCCTATGATGAAGTCTATGTATCTCTTCTGAATGTTTGCTAGGAATAACTAAGGGTTGTAAGAGAACCTATGTCTTAATTGTCTCCCATTTATTTATTTGACAAACCAAACATTCAACCACAATTTTTTGAGCATCACCTTTTATCCCTTCCCAAAAAAAATATTGCTTGACTTGATAATGTCTTCAAAAATCCTAAATGACCACCAATTGGAGAATCATAAAGCTTTGTCAAAATATCTTCTTTAAGAGTGGAATTATTGTAGAGATATTATAGCATCATAAATTATCTACCTTGAAAATTCCACACTAGATTTTTCTCCCTCTTATGTGTTTGAACCTAATCATCCTCCTAATTTCCTAAATTATGCATTCCATGGCCCATTTTATCATTTATCAAGAAATCAAATGTGTAAAACCAAAGTAGAAATTTAATATTTTACCATCAATAATTCAGATCCCAAAAAAGTGGGTATGGACAAGGGTGTTGTAGGTGCCCTTTTCCTCTTAAAATGGCTCCAAATTTAAATATATCGAGGTTGGAAATTTATTATTTAAATTTCAAATCCTAAATGTTAGCTATCGAAACTTAATTTGTAGGAAATTAAATTAATTGCATATAAATACATAATATTTTCACAATTTCAATTAACAAGAATTATCAAGCAATATTGGAGCATAATTATTATCAATTCAAGAGCAAACAAGAGTAGAATTTACATATCTATTGAAGCATTTTAATATCAAAGCATCATTTCAAGTTTTATGTGATTTTGTTCATGTTTATGTATGAATTTTTTTATGAGTGTTAATGCTTGTTGGTCTTCAAATCAAATCAAGCCTTGAGATGATGTGCATGACTTCAGTCCTTCTAGGAGATTAGATTTGAGTGGTGATTTATAGCAAGTTTTTTATTCATTACTCCATTATCATTTAGCATTTATCCCTCAAAAGGATAAGCTCTCTTTATCACCAATTTTTCCATTGTGGAGGTAGAAATACCAACACAGGGTTTGACCAAGGCAAGACCCTATATAGAATAACCCTTCCTTTCTCTTTGAATGTGCAGGTTATAGTCTAAAGAGGATTGGAAGAAGATTGAAGACAATTTTCCCATTGATGCATTCAAGCCCTACAACTTGAGAAGATTCAAAAACTCAATTATCTCACTCATAGTTGAAGATTTGATAGCAAGATTTGAAAGGAAGAAGCCACAAACTAGGGACCTAAGGACTATGAAAGAAAATTTCAATTTTAGATCTTTGGTTTAGGGCATCCTAGGTGCCCTTATCTAGTCAAATCAAGCTCAAATTTAGATCATAGGTGTACACATTTTTTCTCTATCTATTTATGGTTATTAAACTTGTCTGACAACTTCCAAATTGTTAGTATTCATATCAAAATAGTACATTTTCATAATTATCTAGTTGCACCATTTCATTCCATCATAATTTCATTTCTAAATCACACATATCCACCCACAAATACACAACAATGGAATTCCTAAGCAAGGATTGGTTGGCTTACCTTTCATGTTGCAAGTTAATTTCATGTCCTCACTCATCCTCAATTCGCTAGTATCATGTTTGGAAAGTTGACTAATCTTAATTAAGCCCTAGGGTTTCACTTTTCCAACATCATAGATACAATCGCTCTTTATACCACAAAAAACCTCCCTTCCAATAAAACTTATTTGAACTATTGGGATCACTCTGTAACTATTGAATGAGATTATTTGTAGCAACATCATTTCACCACACTATTTTGGCTTCTATTACTCAATCTCCTTGTAATATTGAAATGGCACACAATAAAACTTCATCCTTCCTATAAAGTGCATCTACCACAACATTTTCCCTCCATTTCTTATATAATCTCAAAGTCATATCCCACCATCTTGGTGACCCATTTTTGTTTCTCTTTAGAAGATAATATTTGTTCCAAAAAATATTTTAGGCTATCATGATTTATCTTAACCTTGATGTGTCTATTATTAGATAAGGCCTCCATTATTTTACTACATGAAGAATAGTTAGCATTTCCTTCTCATAAATAGGTTTATTTGATTCTTACCCTTTAATTGATGACTCTCAAATGCAATGGGTTGATCCTCCATGATAATTTATCTTATACCATTTCCTAAAGCATCACATTCCATAATAAAATCCTTGGTGAAGTTTGGAGTGGCAAGTAGTGGATTCATACCTGTAGTCTCCTTCAATCTCTCAAATGTTGCATTAGCAAACTCATTCTAATGAAAATAATATTTCTTCAATAAATTTATGAGGGGTGTTGCTATACTCCTATAATTGTTCACAAATATTTTATAGTATCTATTCAATCCCAAGAAACCCCCCAATTTCTTAATGGTTTTGGGAACCGTTCATTTCATGATAGCCTTAATTTCATTAGGATCCACCTTTACTTCATGTGAAACTATGTATCCCAAGTACTCCACCTCATTGAGACCAAAATCACACTTGTATGGCTTAGCTTATGATCTTCAAGAACTTGTAATGTTTGATCTACATGTTGCAAGTGTTCTTCCCATATCTTTCTATAAATTAATATATCATCAAAGAACACTAATACTTGAACTTCCTCAATAATTTCTTAAATATGGAGTTCATCAACATTTGAAATGTATATGGTGCATTGGTAATACCAAATGGAATCACCAAAAAATCATAATGACCCTCATGATTCCTAAATGTTATCTTAGAAATATCTTCTTCCTTAATTCAAATTTGGTGATAACCTAATATAAGATCTAAATTTGTAAAATACATGGCTTCATTCAATTCATCTAGAAAATTATTAATGAATGGAATATAAAACTCATATTTGATGGTGTAGATGTTGAGCACTCTATAGTCTAGGTACATGCACCAAATATTATCCTTCTTACGCACCATCACTATGGGCAAAGAGTAAGCACTATAGCTATGCTTGATAATTCTTGCCTCTAGCATCTCCTCAACAATATTTTTAATCACACTTTTTTTATATATATGGGTACCTATAAGGCCTAATATTGGGTAGTTGGATCCCTAAAATTAGTTGTATGGAATGATTATGATCCCTCTTAAGAGGAAGACCTTTAGAATATCTCTTAAAACCATTAAGTGATGATCAATACTTGCTTGTAAATCTAGATGGGTGGGAACATTAGTTTGATAGGATTCTAATGAACATAATGTTGAAGTTGATGATTGAACTCTATAGCACCCAAAAATCGCCTGCAAGCAATTATCCTATCACAAAAGAAAGATAAAAACATCTAATTTTCTATGCAACCAAGGGAGAAAAGATTGAATCTAGAAGAGCACCTATATGTACAATGTATTAACCTAAATTGGTTCTAAATTGAATTATTACAATGAATGTATAAGCTTTATAAAAGCATGCAAAAGTAAACCCTAGATGAGGACTTGACTAGATAGTGACAAGTGTTCTAATCTCATGTAATGAGACAACTTGTCCTATATTTAACTCAAACTAATAATAAAAAATCACTCCTAAGTTTAGCTTAAGTGAACTAAAGTAATAAGGGACTTAATAATTAATTAATGAATAATTAATTATCAAGCGATTATCCTAATTACTCCAAAACCTCCCCTTAAGATCAACTTAGGGAGAAGCTATAAAACCTTGATGTAGAATGCAATAATGGATGTATGGATGGGTCCTAGATACAATTCCTGATGAGGTACCCATGTACAAATAAATGAGCCTCTCATAACTAGAGAAAGAGGAGAAAACCTCATGCGAAAAAACTCCTCTCCAAAAGAGAGAAAAGCAATGACTATACTAGAGAAAGAAGGATAGAAGGATAACTCAATATGACTCCCCAAAGACTGCTTACAATAGATGTCCCCATGATAGGAGAGATAAAAAGAGGATATGAATCCCCCCATAAAGAAGTAGCTCCTATATGAATGATGTACACTTGAAGATAGAATATGATCCACTACCTGTAAATAACATTTCTTCCCTTAAGAAGAAACAGATCCATTGGTGATTGGAGAATCCAATCTAGCAAGATGGGTGATTTCAAAATCCAAATCCAAATGGTGTGAGCCTCTAAAAATTTCTCATGTATCCACATGTTGGAAAGTGATGATGTCAATCCAAGATCCTATGAAGACTGATATAGAACAAGTTGTAAAGGTGATGAAGATGGTGGGCCAGTAGCATTGTTGTGGTTGTCAACAAAGAGGAGATGAATGTCCTCAAATCAATCCTCCAAATCTATATATGAGACTTCACAAACAAGGATGATATGTCTATAAGATAGGAATCCCAAGTAGCTATGTCTGGAAGATGATGGATTTCCTTTTGCACTAAATTAATATGGGAAAAAGATGTGGCAATGTCAAACTAATCAGGAACAATAGGAGATGATGATGTATTCTCAATCTGAAGAGTGGGAACATGAAGACAAGTCTTTTAACCATTAGAACATGCAAGACCTGTGATATTAACAAGATCCTCTAAAGTATCATCATCAAATGGTATGGAATCTACATCTACAAGAGGGATGAGACAATTTGCACCAAGATCCTCTAGATATGGAGAGATATGAGGGTCTCCATAGATCTCCCAAAGTTATGTCCAAAGTGTGTGGGGACATTCAATGTCCAATACAGCACACATAGTGTCAAGATCAACACTAGAACATATAACCCCTACAATATGATCTTTGATGATACCCCATGCTGATAAACTCCCTAGTGTGTCTGGTGTAGGTATGATTCCATACAAATAAGGAAAAATATCAAGCCACCTGAGATGTGTCAAGATGCCATTTCACCAAGACTCATAGTTATCCTTGTCCAAGTTTATCACAAATGGATGAAAAAAAAAGCCCATGATACTCACTCAAATGAAAAAATCAAAGACAAATAATCTCAGTATTGATAAAGCAGATCAAATGATGTCATCCTATGCAAATGGATCCTTTCCAGGTGTCAAGATGTCCAAGTAATTAAGCAAAATGTGAAAACACAAAATACTGAATAAAATGTACCTAGGGTAGATTTTGGAAAAATGCATGAATAGATCTAAAGAGCTCTAAAATACCTTTCCAACACCACTTGAATCACAAAAAATTGGAAATACAAGCAAAAATTCATGACCTCATAAGTGAAAAATGAAGATCTAACTTTGACTGAGAATAACATGAACTAGTAGAAAAATATGATAATGAGACTTATACCATTAGAAAGAGCTTGAAACCATCTTTCCTACGATATCTTGTTTGTCCAATTTTGACACTGTATGCGCAAGTTAGTACCAATTTACAAAAATAGTTCAAAAAAGGCAAAAAACCTTGATTGGTGGCTAGTGGTGGCAAAAAATATATATTTTTTTCTTTTTTTCTTTTTCTTTTTCTTTTTTTCTTTTTTCTTTTTGCTTCTTCTTTTTGTGCTTTGTTTTTGGTTTTTTGCAAAAAAAGAAAAGCAAAAAAGAAAAATTGATGATGATTTTTTTTTAATTTTTCTGAAAAAACAAAATAAAAAACTAGAAGATTTTTCTCAAGATAGGATCTTGAAAATCCAGACATGAGGCTCTAGATATGGAGCTCTGATACCATGTTGAAGTTGATGATTGAACTTTATAGCACCCAAAAATCACCTACAAGCAATTATCCTATCACAAAAGAAAGATCAAAGCAACTGATTTGCTACGCAACCAAGAGAGAAAAGATTGAATCTAGAAGAGCATTGATATGTGCAATGTATTAACGTGAGTGGTTCTAAATTGAATTATTACAATGAATTTGCAAGTTTTATAAAAGCATGCTAAAGCAAACCCTAAACGAGGATTTGACTAGATAGTGACAAGTGTTCTAATCTCATGCAATGAGACAACTTGTCCTATATTTAATTCAAACTAATAATAAAAAACACTCCTAAGTTTAGCTTAAGTGAACTAAAGTAATAAGGGACTTAATAATTAATTAATGGATAATTAATTATCAAGTGATTAGCCTAATTACTCCAACACATAATTGGGCCACAAATCCATCAACTCCTTTCTTAAGCACCTTCTACATTTGATGAGAGCTTACCATTTTTGGAGACTTTTCCCTCAACCCTCTTATCTCAATTGTCTTTCCTTCTAATTTAAATTTCATGAATAGTTCTTGAAATTTCATATTAGTTGTTCCCAGTGTAGTAAGTCTTTGTACTCCCAAAATAATATCTATTGCACCCATGAAGATAGCATAATTCAAGGTGATAATATCCCATGGATAATTTAATGTTGTGACATTTTCTAAAACAACTAATAGTAGAACCATCTATAATCAAGACCTAAAACTCTAGAGATGGATATATTAAAAAATTTAAATGAGTAGCCAATTTTTTGTTGATAAAATTATGAGTGCTACCCAATTCGATCAACATCATTCCTTTCTGCTTCTTTAATAAACTGACTACCTTGAGATTTTGTGGGGTACTAAAACCTAAGAGTGCATGAAAAGAAATTATTGGTTGGGAATCTTGTGGTTCCTCATATGACTCCCTATCACCCTCTAGTATTGGTTCCTCCTCTTCTCCATCACTTGGACCTTCAATATAAAACAATGTATTTCATTGTATTTATGTCCTCGACTGTATTTGTTGTCACAATTGAAACATAGCCCTTTTTCTCTCTTCTCCTCAATTTATTGCGGAGTCAACCTAGTAGGTATAGGTAATGAATGTGTAGGATAGCTCATTTCTCTTACATTTATAATCCATTGTTACCTATTGGCCAAAAACTTCTCCTCAACTTGTCTTACAATAAGTATCACTTGTGACAAGGATTTTGTTTGGAACGAATATACCTCATAGAAATAATTCGTTCAATTTTTTTTGTCACATTTTCCACTCTTAGACAAAGGGCTTAAAATTGCTAAGTATATTCCTTGACTGTACCTATTTTCCTAATTTAGTGAATTGGTAGAAGTAGCTATCCATATTAAAGTTGTATCCATAATGGGTACCAAGTTCCTCTTGAAAAATTGATCATGTGACTACATAACCCTTCTTTCTCTTCTCATCACATAACCAACAATGCCAAATAAACTAATCTGGCTCCAATCATAATGATGCCATAGCTACCTTTTGTTGACTAGGAACATGATGAAGATCAAAGAATTGTTCCATTTGGCAAAGATAATAGGTTGAATCCTTTCCATCAAACTTTCTCATATCCAAATTGGGTATGAATTGTTGAGGCATATGATTACTAAAGGTATGATCCTTCTTGATATCTTAGTCAAGCCAAAAAAATCGTGTCCAAAAAAATAATTATCTTCCATCTTACTAGGTGAATCTTCTCCCTTATACTGCATACCATGAGTAAGTGATTTTAATTCACTCATATCCCTTTGCATGTCTCTTTTTATTGATGAAATTTCTTTATTCATCTCCTACTTCAATGATGAAATTTTACCCTTGACCTTGTTGATTTCATCATTAGGGAACTAAATATCCTCAATTTGTATATCATCCTTATTTGAGCTTTTCTCAGGTGTAGTAGCATTCTTTTTGCCTCTTGTTGTAGGTCTCATCAAAATGGTAGAAAATAATTGTACAAATAAATTCAAAATAATCTAAAAATTTTACTATAACTTACCAAGGCCTAGATTGTACTTTCTCAAAAAAATCTCCCAAAAGTTAGGTGTTTTATAGCCTTGAGAGAAAATTTGTTGGGGACCATAATTTTGTAATAAATCACTTTACTCTAATTCCTCTAAATTTTGATTGTATGCTCCTCTCTTACTTCCTAAAAACCCCACTAAAAATAATAGACAAATTTAACAAGATTTGGAAGATATGCATTTTCTAAATAAATTGGGTAGCAACCTTAATTTCACAATAAATCACTCAATTATGCTCCAACTCCTCTAAAATATGGATTGTAGCTTCTTGAATATTCTCTTTTGAAAACCCTTTAAAAGTTAGAAAAAAAATTACACAATAAAATATATAATATGAAATATGTTGCAAATACTTGATAATAACTTAGAATAACAGGCCACTTTGAGTGGGAAAACCTCCAAATCTCTCCAGTGATAACACAATTCACAATCTAATGATCAAATAAGACTCACTACCTCTTACATATACCCTACTTCTACCTAGGATATCACCAAAACCGACTTAGATAATCCTATATAAGACTTAAGCCAACTTAATTAACTAAATAATAATATAATAATGATAATATGACTTAATAAAGAGTTAAGATAGCGACAAGCCAACTATTCATAACCCTAAGTACTCAAATATTAAGAGCTTAGCAATAAATTATGGAACTATTCAACAATAATAGCAAACATGTTTGAACCATAGTAGCAAAAATCTCTCTTGGGAGTGGGATAGCAAACCAAAATATTTTTTCATTAAATAAGAAATTTAAAGCATTGAAATTCATTGAAAATAGAGGGAAAATATTTCTTTTTAATTTCATGCCAAATAAAGGAAAATTTCAAAAAAGGTTGATTTTCCATCTACTTTATGTTTTCAAACCAAAGTGAGGGCTTAGGTGTGGAAGCTCCCAACAGGGTTGAAGGGCAGTGCCCCTCATGATTTTTGGGGCAGCACCATTAGTGCATTCACTGTAGGCTTTGAGACCAGATGGACCTTCATGGTGAATGGCATTTTTCCATAATTTTATCACTTTAAGCCCTTCAAAAATTGCAAATGACAAGGCCATAAACTTTAAAGCAGTAATTATGCTCTTATTGAATGAAATTGGAAGGATATACATTGAAGGACGAGTTTCCCTGAGTATGCCTTATTTGATGTAATGTTTAGTTGCTTCAGAAAAATCTAAATCCGCAATGCATAAATGAGGATTTAACATAAAATTCAAAAACATGTATTTAATGGGGAAATGTAAAAAGTTGGATGAAATAGGGGAGAGGGGCTCATAATGGAGCGGGGTCCAATAGTGGGGATAGAAGTAGTCCTTAGTGGGCCCCATAGTGGAGCACCTTAATATCCAATTACAAAACACTTTTTATCCATAAAGTAAACTAACTAACAAATCATGTGATGCCACATTAGCACACCAATAAAACATGACTTAGTGCACCCGTATCGGTCTCACTTTTTTTGGGGGCATTTTTTGGATACCTCAACAAAAAGCATGTTGATGTGGCATCATATTTGATTATGTGGCCCTAAAACAAAATATAGAAGCATGTGAGTTGCCAAATAAACTATTGTACAAAATTGAGAGTGATTTGAAATTTCCACATAAGATTTTGAGAAAAAAGAAGTTAGGGTGCTCCACTATAGGCCCCTCTTCTCTAACCACAATTAATTTATGATTGACCACCCTTGGAAATCTTGACAAAATCAGAGTGAAAACTGATTTCTTTGGGAAATTGTGCCAGTGATCAGGGGAAAATTTGGCAATGCAATTTAGATTTGATCGCCAATTGGGCCAGGCAGCAATTTATTGCTTAAAGTCGTGATTTGTTAAAGATTTTTAGTACTAGTGTCTGTACAAGTGATGGCTCTAGCTTTTATCAAAATGATCTTTGGGTACTCATGCATTTTACTGAATGTAATATAATATTTGAAGAACATAGTGCGGTTGACCTTGTTTTGCATTTTGCAGGATCGGGCAAGCCATAGCCTAAAACTCTTGCACATGCTGGTTCTCAGTCAAGTGGTTTCCGGATATTTAACTTCCAAAGATTTGAAGCTTGAAGAGGCATATTCTTCTACTGGATCTCATTGGAAATGGAAGTTTACACTTCCTATAGTTGTGGAACAAAGGGCAGCCAAGTCTGTTGTATACTGTTGAATTTAGCCAAGTTTGTTGTATACTGTTGTATTTATGTCCATCCTCAGGGCTATGTATAAAATCTAAAGCTACATTTTCTAAGTTGATATATCTAATTTTTCATTCTTCTCTTACTGATTCTCATTCTGATGATAGATCATAAAGTATGATCTAAAACGTTTATATAAAAATGAACAGACAATTACAATCTAAAAATCATAGTACTACTATCTCCATAGATCTTATTAACCTCAACAGATTATAGACAAAATTTAGAGGGCTACATATCAGTGTGAAATGTAATCATTTTCCCTTTTAGGATATTTAATATTCGTTAATCCATTCTGTGGATACCCACAATGATTTAAGAAAGGTAAAACGCTACCCAGTAATGACTGGGACCAATGCATCACATTTATAAGGAACGCTGCCTTTTATTTTTAAGTAAAACCCTTTATATTTCCAGTCAATTTATTGGAGACTAGCTTCTCGTGGTGACAGAATTTATCAATAAACTATTTATGAATCACATTGCAAATTGATAATTTTCTTTTACCTAGTTTTAAAATGTCAAATAAATTTTTCTCTTATTTTTTATTAGTCTTGTATCAAACTTGTGTTAAGTGTCTAGCTTTTCTAGCTTTCTGGATTTTTATACAAGTATTAATAAAAAGCAGAGAGAGAAATGAAATTTTCCTAGCTGCTTTCAGTGTAGCATACTCACGTATTGTAATGCAACTTAATATTGTTGTAGGCAAATATTATTTCATATTCTATTACAAAAAGTTCATTTTGAATTTAGTTCGATGGGCTTTTCTTGAGATAGATGTAAAGAAGCATATGATGGAAAGGACCAGAGTGAAAGCATATGAAAAAGGTCTAAATAACAAATCTAGTTGTGAAAAATTATAAACAAACATTAATGTATTTTTAAATAACATGTCTTAAACAAGGAATCTAGCTCTTCATCATAAGGATTTATGTAGGCAAATTTTTAAAAATGATTACAAATAAGACACCAATGCAATAGTCGGTGCCTGTTTCAAAATCTATTATAATCAGATATTGGATTGAAAAACATTGTTCCAATGTTATGAAGTTGTTGAAGTATAATGTTTTTACGTTTGATCAAAAACAAATGTTTTGGTTTTCATGTAAAAAGTTTATTGAATTTCAATTGAACAAAAGACCAATAAAATATTTAAGTGTTTGAGGTTTTTTTTTTAGGAATCATATTGAGTTTGGACAACAAATGATATCTTGGCTTATGGTTTAGAATATGAGGCTTCATGTTTTTTTATAAGTGATCTTAAGTAAAGAAGGTATTTCTACAAATTGTATTTTTGATATTGGAATGTATGTAAAAAATAAAAATAAAAACTCAGTAAAGTAATATAATTGATTTTTTTTTAAGTAAATGATAAATTAGAGCTAAAGGCTATAGCCTTCAATTATCTAAATCTCTAATGCTTATAAATTAAATTTAAATGTTTATATTCAATGAAATATTAAATGTATTTTGAATTCAATTTTCTTTTGGACTTTGGTTTGGAGTAGGATTTGTGCTTCATCTTTGATAAAGGGTCTCACATAAAGAGGGTATATTTACAAATTCTCTTTTTAGGATTCAATTGAATGTCAAAATTAACAAAAGTTAAAATCATAATTTGACTTAGAAAACGAATTAATTTGTTATTTTCTTTTCTTTCTTTTTTAAATGATATGTTAGGATAAGAGAACACAATGAAACTATAAATGCAATTTTGAATTGAACTATATTGGAATAGAAGCGGTGGTGTTTGTTTGGTAAAGGGTCTTGACCAAATATGGTATTGCTAAATATTATTTTTTTGGCATTGTAATAATTTAAACAAAAATAAAGTGTAGTTGATCCCTCACCTCTCCCCCTTTTAGGAAACAATAGATTAAGGTTAGAGAAGATAACATCCAATTTTATAAATCTTAAACACTTAATCCATTGAATACATTTTTTTTTGAATTTAATGATAATTTAGATATAATTTTAAATGAGATACTATTACCGGTTCATCCCCTAATAAGACTCCCAATGTGATGTTAAAGCATTAACTTGATTTTTTTTAGAATAAAATTTACACATGCTTAATAAACAATAACTAAATGTAAGAAACATGTTCCATACCATACATGTTTCAAAATGAGGTTCAAATACAATTTAAGATTACATGATTTTAGTAAGTAGCACAGGGAGCCAATAAATAAGGAAAACACATATTACTTAAACATTTAAAAAATTTCTAAGAGAGCATTAAGGCATCAAGATTTTCTACTAGAGAGCCATTTCCCTATAAAGTAATCTTATTTTACTAAGTCAAAGATCAAATTTAAGAAGAAACATCACATGTACTATTGAGTGGAGAAAAATTATGAGAATTGACTTAATAATATATTTGAAGATAACTTTAGATGATTAAGATATGATCAAGTGGAGAGAAACTGTTAGAATTGACTTAACAATATCCAAAGATAACTTTGGATGATAAAAGATATTATCTAAAAGTAGTTTATAATTCATTTGATTGTATTTTAAAGGTGTACATGTTATTGATTTGTTATGTTATAATTTTATATTCTATGTGGCTTTGTATATCAAGTTTAGCTATCTATTGCACTAGCTATGAGTTGTTATTATTCATATTTTGTTATTTTGGAGTATTTTTTGGTATAATTTATAGAAATAATCCTTGTATGAGCTATATCTGTAAAGTTCATCCATATACATTAAAAAATGGTCTACTTGTTAGAAGATGCTTTCATTTGAGGCCTTTGTTTTGGACATTATGAAAATAACTAAATGTGAAGAGGCATATGATGAAGAGGTAGATGAAATATAACTTGAATCTAATTAACAATTGATCTCTTGAATATTTGAACCACATCATACAATGTGAAAAATTGTTTGAAAAATTATGCTCCTTTGAAGAGCTCACGGAAGAAGGATTTGGATTTTTCAAACAAATATCTCAAATGCATTTACCCCCTTGTTAATTTCCACTCTTATATTGTTGAATTGTACATGAAATTTGGATCCTTTAGAAAAAGTTTTTTCGTAGGACCATGACAACTTATTAACATAGATAATTTTGCTTTATCTTTCTTATTGTACCTTTATGTTACCTCTCATTTATTTTCTTTGTCCTTGGTTTCTACATCCCTTCTTTGGAATATCATGCTTTATGTAGCTAACATGCAATCATTTTATCCTTTTATCTCTTGATCTTGATGATGATCACATAGCATCATTTGAAACAATTGTGAGAAAAAATATATGCACATTTTTTTCTAGAAGTGCTTTTGCTCTATCTTTTAGATTGTGAAAATCATTATAAATAATTTATCAATGGTGTCAAAGAGTAATGGGAATTTAAAGTTCTTGATATCTCTCAAGACAAATTGATCAAAATAAAACTTTTCTTTCATTCCATTTTGAGTAATTTAAATACAAATTTCACATTGAAACTTAATTTGGCACGTAATAGATGTCATAGATCACGTTATAATTTATTTTGAATTTTATATAACCATGACTAAAGAATAAAATGATTGTTTGCTTCACACTTCATTATACTTTTATTTCATAATCAAATAGATTTATATTTTAATTATATGATGGGTGTATCATAAATCCCTAATCTATTCATATGTGATACAATGAGTAGGCTAATAACTTAAACAATAATAAAAATATATAACTATTTATTTTAGAAATTAAAGAATTCAATTGTAGATTTTCAACCTTGTCCAATTACTTTGGAATATCTTGTCAAATATACTCTCATATATTATATTGTTATATATTTCTACCATATAGTTTTATGTCTCTTAAACATACACTAATCACATCATAATTAACTAAAGGTAGTTGGTGTTTGAGAAGGTAATTGCATCACCTTTTTATATATGCATGATGGATGTGTAGATCAATATCCAATTGAAATAAGCTTAGAAGATGGATTGTTGCTTATGTTTTCATGTCTTATCTCATGTTCTCATGTGGCTACTTAAATGTGTTTTCTACTTAAATTTTAGTAGTTGGAGGGGTCCCATGCAAATTCTTAATTATAGAAAAAGGATAATTTGGAATCTTTTCTTATTTTAATAGAGCAACTATTGTTTAGGGATTCAAAATAAGGTGGAAAAAAGGAGGGGCTGGAAATAAGCAGCAATTACATATTGCCAAAAATGTTGTGTGTTTCTCTCTTTTCTAGCATTTGTCTCCAATTATTCTTTTTTAATTTTAACTACATAAATTGTTATTAACACTATTAATACAAATTTAAGATGATTGCTTCAAAATAAATAAATAAATTATTCATGGGGCCACCAACTCCACAAATAATTCCTAAATAAGTTGAGAAGATAGCCAAAATAAAATAAGGAAATTAGAGTAGTGGAAACAATTTCCTATGCCAATCTTGAGAGATGATATTATGCAAACTTTAAAACTGATCTAAGATTTACAAAAAATCTAGAAACACATTCATAATAGAAAATAAACAATGAACACAAGATATACGTGGGGAAAACCCTTTCGGGTGAAAAACCCCACATTCCAAACCCTACTCAATGTATTTCAAATCCAACAACAAGATTACATGCACTTGTAGAGCAAGTCTTTTACAAGAGTATCACCAGTAAACAATTATGGAAGAATTTTGGCAGCAATTCGATAGCATACCAATACTTGCAAACTCAACACCCAAACTACTCCTCAAGCCTTCAATTTATAGACTTCTGGCTATACAAGAAACCACCAGCAGTTTATAAAACTATGTGCTTGGCTTCTCCACCAAGATTCTAGTCTAAAAACAAGCTCTCACGTCCAAATTGATATTCCCCATTTTAGACCCTTGTAGATGTCATAAAATTTGTCATAATGTGCTTAAAAACAACCATTCCATATCCTACCACTATGTGGGAATCTTCTGACATCTAATAAACCAACTTTCAATGCATCAATGGTATGTAATAGCTGTAGAAAAAATATTAAATACAAAAATAAATGTTACAAGAAATTTGCAAAGCTAAGACACCTCATTTCCCAACATTCTCCCACTTGTCGAATACCTTGCAAGAGCCAGGGGAAACATACCATCATGGATCAACTTCTAAGGGCCGAAAGGCCCATAGACTCATAACACCACCTAAATTTCGTTGTGCTCATGGGCTTAGTTAAAGCATCTGCAACATTCACCACTGTCTCTACCTTTTCCAGCTTCACCTTGCCATCCTCGACTATCTCTCATGAAGTGATACTGAACATCAATGTGTTTATTCCTAGCATGAAAAGTTGTGTTCCTTGCAAGGCAGATTGCACTTTGATTATCAAAATAAAGTGTAACCCCACCCTGTTTCAATCCAATATCTAAACACAAATGCTTCATCCAAATCGCTTTTTTATAAGCATGAGTAGCTGCCATATACTTTTCCTCAGTAGTGGACAAAGTGACCACAACTTTTTGCTTGCTCATCCAACTAGTTGCACCACCATTAAGAGTAAACACATATGCACTAGTGGACCTTCTTCTATCAACATCACCAGCCCAATCTGAATCCACAAAACTATGAATACTCAAGGAATGTTGATCTCCTGTACCATGAAAACATATAGAGTACTTTATTGTACCTCGCAAATATCTAAAGACCCTCTTAACTGCATCACAATGCACTCCTCTAAGATTAGACATAAAACAAGAAAGAACTTCCATGGCTTGGGAAATGTCTGGTCTTGTACAAACCATAGCATACATTAAGCTTCCAACTACACTCTAGTAAGGCAAATTGCTTATGTCTTCCATCTCCAATGGGGATGTAGGACATTGTGAAATAGAGAGATTTGTTCCCAATTTAATAGGAATACGAAGTGGTTTACAATCATGCATGTTGAACCTTTGCAAAATAGAACAAACATACTTACTCTGGCCAAGCCATAGATTTTTGTCCTCACGAACTCTTCTGATCTCCATCCCAAGGATGTGTTTTGTTGCACCAAGATCTTTCATTTCAAATTTCGCAAAGAGCTAAGATTTCAATTCTATAATCAAACCTTTGCCTTTCCCAACAAACAACATGTAACCAACATATAAAACAATTACTAGGAAATAATCACCATTAGATTTAAAATATACACCGTGATCAGATTTAGACTAGGCACAAACCCCAAACTCAAAAAATATGTATCAAACTTCTGATACCACATCCTAGGACTTTGTTTAAGGCCATATAGAGATTTCTTTAACTTACAAACCAACTTTCTTTTACGTTTTACCACGTAGTGCTCTGGCTGTGTTATATAAATTTCTTCTTCCAAATCACCATGAACACAATTTTCACATCCATTTGTTCTACCTCTAGATCATAAGTTGTTGCAATAGATAATAAAAACCAAATGGATGTCATTTTAGCAACAGGAGAAAAGATCTCACTGTAATCAATACCCTCAACCTGAGAGTATCCCTTCGCAACCAACTGTGCCTTATACTTTTCAACATTTCCATCTGAACCAATCTTTTTCTTAAACACCCATTTACATCCAACAGGTTTTGAACCTTCAAGCAATGGTACATGGTCCCATGTATCATTCCTTTTAAGAGTTTCCATCTCTTCATCCATGGCTATTTTCTAGGACTATGCATCATTCATACCCAAAGCCTCTTGCACAAATCTCAGTTCATCAACGTTAGTACTCAAAGCAAATATACACTTCCAATCATCACATGAATACCCATACCTTTGAGGTGGTTTCTTTTGCCTTGTAAACCTTCGAATAAGCTAAGGTGGAGGTTCTTCCGCTTCTTCCTCCTCTTCTTCCTCTTTTGAAGATTCAGAGCTTGATGAGCTCTCCTCAACTTCTTGTCTATTTTGGGGTCTCGATTCAACTTCCTCAAGCGTAGAAGGAATTTGAACCACATCCTTTATCTGTTCAATTTCTTTATGTTGTTTTGGCTGAAAATCAATAGGAGAAGATTTAATCTCTCTAATAATAACACTTCTGGAATAAGTTACCTTTTGTGCAATAGGGTCCCAAAGCTTGTATCCTTTCACACCATAGTTGTAGCCGATGAAGATACATTTGACAGTCTTAGAATCTAATTTTGTTCTCTTCTCCTTAGGTACATGTGCATATTCTTCACAACCAAAAACTCTCAGATGTCTAAGTGAAGGCTTTTTCCCTGACCATGCCTCCATTGGCGTTTTATCAACAAGCACTGATGTAGGAGAACTATTTATTAAATAACAAGTAGTGGCAATAGCTTCAGCCCAAAATTTTTGTTCTAGACTAGCTCCACTCAACATGCTCCTAGCCTTCTCCATCAACGTTTTGTTCATTCTTTCTGCAACTCCATTCTGTTGCGGAGAATATAGAGTTGTCTTTTGTATTTTAATCTCGCAATTTGTATAGAATCTGTCAAAGTCTGTAGAACTGTACTCGCTGCCATTGTCAGCTCTCAAACATTTAATTTTCTTTCCAGTCTGAGTTTCTACCATGTAGCCTTGAACTCCTTAAAACGACTAAAAACTTCATATTTACTCTTTAAAAAATACACCCATGTCCTACTGAAATCATCAATTAAAGTAACATAATAAATTGATCTACCAATGCAAGAAACGTCAACAGGACCAAATACATCAAAATGAATCAAATCCAAGATACATGAAGACTTATGGGAAGACAAGTAAAACTTAACACAGTTTTGTTTTCCATAAATACAATGTTCATAGAAATTGAACTTTAGATTGCAACCATTCAACCGCTCAACGAGGTTCTTATTTTTTAGTGCTTTTAAACCCTTCTCTCCAATGTGGCCAAGCCTTTGGTGCCATAACAAGGTCTTCTCTACAAGAAAATTTGATTCGAGGTAGACAAAGCACCCTTGGGTACCTAAAAGCCACGACCATCCACAGAAGAGGAAACCATCTCTTTTTTTAGTGAAGTAGTTTCTATATTAATCTTATCAAAAGTGATATTGCATTCAACCGTGCATGCATCAAGTTGGTACAATGTACCCAATATGCTTCCTCTCGCTAACACCATAGCACCTTTCACCATTTTCACACCTACTTCAAAAAAATATACATGCATGTAGCCACATCTATTAGCTTGCTAGTAGATAATAAATTGTGATATTACTATTAGGATTCAATTGTGTAGTTTTTGAGTCAAACTCATTGACCCATGTTTCATAAGTAGTGGTCCACAAGAACTCATCTCTCATGATAATGAATGGTCCACATAGCACTCATTGCATCTGTGTGATGCTCACAGAGGTGAAACAATGGGCCTTCCCAAGAGGTCACCCATCCCAATACTACTCCAGCTCAAGCACGCTTAACCAAGGAGTTTTCCCCAAGGTTAAGCCCACTTAGCTTGCAACCCCATTTGCAAAACCTTTAGTAAATGTTGTGGCTTATGAACCATTCATTATAGAGCCCCTTTAGCTCATCAATTGATAAGTAGGAGGTATTTTCCACAGCATGTCAAATTGTGATATTGCTATCAAGATTCAACCATGCAGTTTTTGAGTCAAACTCATTGACCCATGTTTCATGGACCATTCATTATCATGAGAGATGGGTTCTTGTGAACCACTAGAGAGATGGGTTCTTGTGAAACATGGTTCAATGAGTTTGACTCAAACTACAGGGTTGAATCCTTATAGCAATATCACAATTTGACATGCTGTGGAAAATACCTCCTACTTATCAGATAATAAATTTCTTGCTAGTCTTGGGATATGCAAGAAACCATCAAATTGTCTAACTCTACCATTAGAAAATTTCACATGAATACTACCATGACCAACAATATCAAGGAAAGATTCATCACCGAAATACACCTTACCACCATTATAGTTTTCATACTTACTAAACCAGTTTCCATTAGGAGTCATGTGGAAAGATGCACCTGAGTCTATAAACCATGCAGTACCACCTGCACGAGTGGCCAAGGTGAAATAAAGGCATCTCCATCTTCCTTTTCAGACTCAGAATCAGAATCTTGCTTCTTCTTCTTCTTCTTTTTCTTCTCTTCTTTACATTCCTTTCGAAAGTGTCTGGGTTTTCCACAATTCCAGCATATTACCTTGGACTTACTAGGAGATTTTGATCTCCCCTTATTTTTGGACTTGGAAAGGCCACGCTACTTCTCATATTTTCCTCATTCTTTTTTTCTTCCTCAAACACTCAAAGCATCTTTGGCATTCAGATAGACATTCCTTCTCATCTCTTTGGAGAGTAGAGAACCAACAACATCCTTCATCTTCAAGATGACAGCCAATGGCCATGACTAGACTATCCCATGAGCCTAGCAGTAAACATAGCAAAGTTTGGCACCTTTCTTCTTTGTCCATCTTAACCCCAACTGAGGTCAACTAATTCACCAGCATATTGAATGTTTCCAAATGCTTAGAAATTCATCCACCTTCTTCCATTCTCAAGGAATACAAGTTCCTCCTCAAGAAAATATTATTTACTAGGGATTTGGCTTGGTATATTTCACCCAACTTCTTCCAAAGATTCTTCAAAGTGGATTCTTCAAGGACATTTATTAGGATTGAATCTGCAAGACATAGGCTAATGAGACCTTTAGCTTTTCTATCCATTACATCATATTTTATAGCCAAAGATGGATTTGTAGGCCTCTGGACATTTTCATCCATTGCATCCCATAGATCTCGATTAGTTAACAAATCTTCCATTTTTCAGCTTCCACATTTCAAAGTTCATATCGAAGAACTTCTCTACCTCAATCCTCCTAGATATGCTCTCCATTCAAAAAAAAGATATTTGCAACAAGATCATAAAGTATCTTATGCACAAGCTCCCACTCAAACCTTGATTAGCACAAAAAACCCAACAACCCACAACTAAAACTAAAGGTAATCAAGCTCTTATGCCACTTGTAAGGAAATTAGAGTAGCGGAAACAATTTCCTACACTAATCTTGAGAGGAGATATTATGCAAACTTTAAAATTGATCTAACAGTTACAGAAAATCTAGAAACACATTTATAACAAAAAATAAACAATGAACACAAGATATATGTGGGGAAAACCCTTTAGGTTGAATAACCCCACACTCCAAACCCTGCTCAATGTATTTCAAATCCAACAAAATTATTACATACACTTGCAGAGCAAGTCTTTTAAGGAGTATCACCAGAAAACAATTCTGGAAGAATTCTAGCAGCAATTCAACAGCATAACAGTACTTGCAAACTCAACACCCAAACTACTCCTCAAACCTTCAATTTATAGACTTCTGGCTATACAAGAAACCACCAGCAATTTACAAAACCATGTGCTTGGCTTCTCCACCAAGATTCTCGTCTAAAAATAAGCTCTCACGTCCAAATTGATATTCCCCTTTTTAGACCCTTCCATATGTCATAAAATTTGTCATAATATGTTTAAAAACAACCCTTCTATATCCTACCACTATGTGGGAATCTTCTAACATCTAATAAACCAATTTTTAATGCACCGACAGTATGTAATAGCTATAGAAAAAATATTAAATACAAAAAATAAATGTTATAGGAAATATACAAGGCTGAGACACCTCATTTCCCAATAATAAGCAGCTACATGAAGACCTGCCTTATAATATATTTTTATCACATTGTTATTTTTACATTGATAATGCCTTCCTACATTGATCATGTGCATATATTGTCTACTAGAAATGATATCAAAGCAAGGTTGAATTTAAAAAAAAAAAAAAAAAACTTGAAGACTTGACCATCCTGCATCAATGACTCATACATTGAAGATAAAAGATATCCAAGTTTTTAGAGGTGAAATGGTTTCTTCCTTCCATTCACAATTCAAAAATATTATATGTTGATTCATATGCTTGTCATTCCTCTACACCTTTTTTTGCTTTATTTTTGTGCATTATATGATATAACACATATAGGGCGATTTCAACATTCTATAGACAAGACAATTTTTTAATGTTTATGCTTGGATATTTCTTAACATTTAGCAAAAATAAAATGATATTAATATTCTAGTTGTGACACCTGTAAACCAAACTAAGTATTATATATGTCATTGAAAGTACAATCTAGTTTTCCAACCGTATAAATCTATAAATTTTTGAAGGGTCATCTGATTTTATGCTTTATTTTATGATATTGCATACATGCAAGTTTTAGATTAGTTGATTTGTAATATTGATAAGTGTAATAATCTCATGTCTTTATGTAGTTCTTTAAATATATTTTTTGCTTAAATTTAAGTAGTTAAAGTGTTCTCATGCATAAATTTTACTATGAAAAAAGGATCATTTGGAATCTTTCCCTATTTTAATGGAGTAATTATTATTTAGGAATTGAAAATAAGGTGTGAAAAAAAGAAGGGATTAGAAATAAGCAGCAAATGTATATTGCCAAAAATCTATGTAGCTCCACAAAAAAATTTCCCTCTTTTTTAATATTTACTTCTTTTTTTCAATTTTTACTACACAAATTATTATTAATACTATAAATATTTATTAAGTTGAACAGTGACTACCAACCAAAATAAATTAAATAGCGAGATGTACCCTAAGTATCTATAAAATTCATTCAAAATATGAAGCATCAATCTCCATGTCATCATAAATTCAATGCTCACCTTTCAAGTGGATCATATGGATTTAAGTCATTATATTGTCTTATGCATACTTGAAAAAATATTTTTGCATTATCAAAGTGCAATGCACAAATCTCATAGTGATTTTGTGAGCAATTGCATGAAGATTGAATAAAAATATTATGAGAGAAGAATGATGAAGAAGGGGATGATATACATGAAAAGTCAAAAATATTACATATGAAAGGGATTAGCCTAAACAAGTTTCTTTTAATTTGTATTTTGTGAAAGAGTACCTAAATTTGAAGAGAATAAAATTAGCATTTGTGTTGGAAAGAGAGTAATAGTTAGGTAGATAAAAAAAATATTATGTAAATTAATATGTTAGAGATTATAAATTGATATATGATAATATTACATATTTTTTTATAATCAATTGAAGGAATGATTTGTAACAATTTCAATTTTGTTTGGAATGTAATTTACAATTTTCTTTGTTTCTATTAAATGAGTCTAGAATGAGATTTTCACTTTTTTTTTTTGGTTCTCACATATTGAAACAAAAACATATTGAAATTATATAAAGGTGTGTTTGGTTTTATGTTAAAGTTATATATTGTAGATAAAATAAAGTTAGTTTTTGTTAAGCAAACAAAATAAAAATAAGAAAATAAAAGATCAGCAACATAAAAAAATTTCTCAATGCATTGATATATGATTGTCAAGCATGCACCTATACATCATGAAGATGTGAATGTGTTAGGCTATAAATTATTTTTGTAAAGAAGAATGGCAGTTCTATACAAATTCCCTTTATTGAATTAACTCTAGATATAGCTAAAAAAGTTAAGTCTTATCTTTTTATTTTACTAATGTCAATTATTGCTTTGTTGAGTGTTAATCCTTGAGATTTATGTTTAGTAATTGTCCATACCAATATGAGGATACCTCTTGACTAATGGTAATACCACTTGCAATTACAATTATGAGGATACCTCTCAACTAGTGGGAATAGCACCTACAACTTTGCATACACTCAACTAATAGATATACTACTTACACAATTAAAACACACAAGATGTGTAGTATTGTATCTTCACATATAACTTGGGAAGAATGAATCTTTTGTAAACACATGCTTCATGAACGTCACACACTAAATCTTGTTCCACAATGTTACAAACTAGAAACCTATTCATGGTTTTATCTATAGTACCCCTCCCGTTTGCATCTTGTTAATGTGAGATTGATTTTTTACCTTCACCATTTCCTCGTGATTTGTGTGGTGATTATTTTATGGCTCTAAATGATGTGTATGAACCACCGCATGTTTGAGATGAGGTTCTTCAACATTTCGATTGTTGGCATTTTGTATGTTTGCATGTTTGGTTATTAATAAGCTTTAGTTCAGTGACATGTATTATTTATGTTGTGATTAAATGTGATCTTTATTATTGATTTACAAAAAATGAATGATTTTTATAATAATTTATATAGTGGATGTTACTTTTATGTTTTGTGATATTGTACCTTGTTGGTTGATTATGTTTTGCTTCGGCTATACATACATTGAACAGGTACCATTGACATGCATTGAATGGTTATAGGTACAGGGTTACTTCTCCACATGGCTACACAAATCTGAGTTGTTCCCCAATGATGGTTAATTTGCAGATGTCAAATTTGGCCTCCCTATCCATTCACTTGTTGTACTTGAATTGAGTATGGTATGTGTCATATTTGACCTTATGTGAACCCAAATTTGATTTACGAGTTATTTTAAAATCCCTATGTGTTGTAAATGACTAGTGAATGTCTAATTTAATTAATGGTTTAAATTATATATTTCCACAAATGAAATATTAGAAATTTAAATGATTCTAATATTTATTATTAAAATATTCTTTGTGTTTGGGGAAAAGGAAAAATAGAATGAGAGTGGAAATGAAATAAGCTATTGCTTAATTATATTGTGAAAATTCAGTTGGTTGAGAATTGTGAGTTATGTTTGATTTAATTATCCTCATTGAATGTTGAATTTTGTAAATTTAAATAAATATATGCTTATATGAATTTAAATGATATCTACGTTATTTAGAAACTAATTGATGTGTCTATTTGGAATTTGAGAAAAAATAGGAATTAAGGAAAATAGAAAATGAATTTTATTTTAAATTATTTGGAAAGTGAAAAGGGGTAAATAGGAAAAAGGGGTTTTATTTTCATTATGTATTTTTTTATTTTGGGAAGAAAATGGAGAAAGGAAAAAGCCCTCTCATGGTGAATAATTGAATTGTTGATTGGAAATACAATTGGAAAGGGAATTCGATGGGATTAGATTTGTTGGGATAGGAATTGGAAGGGGAGTGTGTGGGGGATTTTTTGTATGCATATTTTTGGTGTGCTTGAGGTATTCTTCATTTTAAATTTGGTCATGATTTAAATTAAATTATTAAAATATTCTCCATCATTTATTTTCTTTCATTTCGAAAGGTTGAATTAGAATTAGGGGAGTGCAAAAACCTCCCAATGCTTTTTGTTTGAGAAAAATCCATGATATTTCTTATATTGTATGAAATTTTGAGAATTTTCAATAGTATGGGTTATAATACCCAATTTTTTGGGAAATGCGTGAAATATGAATTTTGTGTGAAATGTGTGTTGTTGGGGAATTACATTTGGTATTAGAGCATATGTTGCAATACTAGGATCTCTGATTCATGTTATTTCCCATGTGGTTTTTGTTGCTTGGTGCATGATCATGTAAGTACTTTTTTTGGTGACTTAGTGATTGGCTTCTTACATGGGTGCCTTGGGTGACATTTTTGAGGGCTCAATGTGAACCAACCTGTGCAATGTGTTTGAGGAGGAATAGTGCCTCCTATACCCTAACACATTTGATAGGGATGGGAAGATACCCTTGGTTGAGAGTCTCTTGAGTGTGGAATGACCACTCTCTAGTGTGTTGCTCATTGTGTGAGAACTTTGATCGGGTCTTTATGTGTATGAGTGTGTTGTTGATAGCAGGTGTTGTTTCCATTTTTACTGAGCATGATATGTTTGATAATTTTTTGTTTGTGATGATTAGCTAGACCCTTGAGTTTTTGAGAAGCGCTTTCATGTGTGATTGCCATCTTGATGTCTCAATTCTTTCTTAGTGTGAATGTGTAGCAACCCTTGAGTGGTATTGTTTATGCTTGTGTTTTCTCTTTGGATGTTTGTATAAACAAATGTAATTGGTTTGGAATTGGGTGTTATTTCCTTGGCTCATGATTGAGCATTGTGAAATGTCTTATGTGATTGATGCATAGTGCCTATATATATATATATATATTGATATTAATAGAACATTTACAATAGAAGCTTCATATTTGGTTTATATCATCCCCCACTTTTATCCCTCCCCATTACAGAACCATTACAATAGCAGCCCATTAAAAAATAGTGGTTTAAGTATCCCACTTAAGACTATTTGATACATATTTACCAACTATACCTACTAACATCCAACACAAAGACTTTTGAGACCATCAAACATTTTCCACCTGCGAACATATTACTCCTCCATCTACACCGGGTCATCATTTTCACCCTTCAACCATATTACCTTCAACAGATTGAAGGTTGCCTTCAATAGTGTTAGTAGTTGGTATAGCATTGAGATTAAACCTTCTTACAGTTGACACACCACCTGGCTGAGCATGTTCATTGGTAACCACTTGAGCATTTTGAGCACCCAATGGCTCATGAAGACTATTCTCATCTACTAACTCCTAAGGCATTTGAGCTGGCAATGGTGGATCATGAACATGTGTGAGCAGAACCATAATGGCTTGGACTTTTTCTGTTAATTCAGCATCAAACTCCCCTACATACCTTCTAAGAGCATTCAACGTAAAACTAGAGGTTTGTTGTGACAGAGATTTATTGATTGCGACAAACAACTTAGGAAAAGTTGTTTGATGAAGCAAAAAATTTCTAGGGAATACACCTCCTACATATCCATGGCCTTTCCACAGATCATATTGTTGAAAAGCTTTGTAGAGGACACCATTTTGAAAATACTCTTCATTAACAACTTTTTAAGTAACAGATTCCACTAACCTAGCATCTTGTAACAAGTCCAACAGATTGGCTCGATGAAAACTAAAAGGATTTGAGAAGGGTAAATTAACCTCTTTTCCTTTGGCTCCAAGATTTCAACATCGATAACCCTTTTGATATGCTTTTTGAAAGTTGCACAATGGTCTTTGAAAACCAGTTGGAGCTCTACATCACCTATTTCTTCTAATATCGGCAGCTCCCAATCATTAACAAGGATGAAAACTTTGTAGTTCCTCGAGTAAAACTCTAGATCTGCTTCCTCCTACACACTCAACAAAAGAGCATTGGGACTCTTAGATTGCCACTACTAGAATTCTCATGATGAAACAAGCACATTGGTTTCCAATACCTTTGCACAAACAATGATTTTATTTGTGTAACATTAAGCAACATGCTATCATATTTATTACCCATGAAATAACAAAATATTCCTTTTTGGCTTTTCATGACTTGTGCAACTTGTGTGCTCATACCAAGAAATGATTACACAGTACGCCTTGAGGAACTGCTATCATAATTATGATAAAATTCACACTATTAACCACATTTAGCTATACGGAGAGGAAACATAGAAAACATCTAAATTTAGACATGCCTCCCCTCAGGCTTGTGAATTCATCTTGTGGTAAAACGTACAGAATAAGATTTAATCAAAAAACCAAATCGCACATACCAAATTTTGTAAGAAGTTATACTTCTGGGACACCTGTAGGCTACACAAGAAGCATAAAGTTAGAAAAAAATGGAATGACAAGCTTGCATCATGATAACGATCCTATGTTCAACACCGAGACTTAATTTTCCATGAAACATACTCTGAGGCACTTTCAATACGCCTCAATTTATACCAATTTAGATCACATGCACATGTTGAAGCCTTGATAACACATTTTGCACACAGTTTCTTTTAAAGCACCTGCAACTCAGATTCATACAAAAAATTCACACGCACTTTCCATTACTACAAAGAGTACCTCTCTGTACAGAACACCTCCAGCAACTTAAACAAATATGATGTGAGTTGTACCTGATAGATGCTATTTGTACTAACCCAATCTTTGACACATGCTTTTTAATTTTCTTCACACTTTGATTATTACTCATCATACTTTGAATATTCTTTTTTATTTCCTTTTTCAAACTCCCAATCATTGACATGTTTTTATGCTTTAACACCATGCGTAGCTTTACCTGATTTAGTTATAATATATGTGTTGACGGACTCAACACTTGGCATTTGTGTTTTCAGCACATCTAAATGCAACCTTACTATCTTGCATGAACCAATCCTGATCATGACTAAGATAACACCAAAACAAACTTTTAACATTTTTTTCCCTCTGATATGTGTTGATGTAATCAACTTCTGAAGATGATTTCAAAACCCCAAGACTTGCAAACTCTGATAGATTGAGCAAAAATTTACAGCATTTTCACACCAATATGTTTTTGCAATTGCACAACATTTGTTCCCATGACTTAGCACTTAAATACTAAAACCTAAACCAGGTTGTAATTTTATTTATCTGTCCTCTTTTGATAGTAATTCTTCTAATTTTGGATGCAACTTACCCAACACAACTACATGTGTGGATTCATCATCTGCTTGATCACATCCTAAATTAGCCAAGAAATCTGCCACCATATTGTCTTCTTTGTAGGTGTGGAGAATTTGATAATGTCCTAAATTGTTAAAATGTGTACTTATGGTAATGCTTCCTATGGTGCATTTTACCTTATATTCTTATTGGTGTATCATCATATGTGTGATGTGATTATGTTAGTGCATTAATGAAAGGTTGCATTATCATAATAGAATATTTGGGTCAATGAACTATGTCCCCAAATCATGTTGCCCCTATGATTATTGTGAGAACCTAGATGGGTAATCAAAATTATTTTCCCTCTTGCATGGGGTGCATATTAAATTATTAAAAAAAATTATTCTTATTAGGAGCATTATGTTTATTGTCTTAGATCCTCAATTGTAATGTGTGGCCTTTGAATGGCATGGACATCATTTTTTTTTAGCATGCAGTAATGATGCATGACATGAGTAATGTGTGTATCATTGCATTGTAATTATAGATTCCTTGTGAAAGTGGTGCTTGGGGTGAAGCCCTACACTTGTGTGGATAGAATGTGTGGATGTATTAGTGAACCTTTCACATGCCTTCTTGCATCATAATATGATCATGTCTTGATAAAGTGTGTTTTCTTAGTGTGGTTTTGATTGGCATAGTTGATTGAATTTGGTGAATTGTGTTTGAGAATACTCAACCTAACACACTTTGGATGTTGTCATCCCAAGGTTTTGAATGTATATTTTTACTCCCTAAAATGTAGCTAACATTAGTCACTTAGTTCATGTAATCATGTTTTCCAAGTTTGACGCTTTATTTGGCTATTGATGAACTCTCTAATCATTGATTATGGATTGGCATTGAAATTTTTAATTTTCTTACTAGTGGTCTAGTCACCAAATTTTATCTCCTATCTATTTTGTGACCGTTGGTCATGTTTGATTTAGTGTTTCAATTGAGTTCATTTTACTCTTATTGTTGGTATTGATAATTCTCCCTCTCGAGTTGTATGATATCTTTGTGATGGCTATTCTAAATGTTTGAAATTATTTGTCCTATTTTATGTTAGGTTTTGTTCCCTATCATGTTTGTTACGAACCCTAATAGAATATACACGGGACTACATGGTAGAGAATGTGTTAATTCTTGGTGTTTGTGTTAATAAGAATCATATTGCATCAAAATTATTGTTCTTGATGAGATGGAAGCGGATGTTGTGTGGTGTTTGAAAATTTTGTGAAATGCTTGCATGTCTATGGTTATTTTATCTTTGAGTGGCTCCAATGTATGTGAATGTCCTTGTGTTTGGCATTGAGTGAAGTGTATTTAAATCTATGTATGAGAGTGTTTATGGAATTCTATGTTCTCTAATTGAAATTGGATGTGTGGATAATTGTGTTTACATTTTCCTGAATTTGTTTTCTAGTACATGGTTGGGTGTGATTTAGTCCACCAATTGTGTGTTCTTGCTTGTGGTGGGACCATATTTCTTAGTTCCTTCGAATTAGTTGAGTGTTTTAGAGGTGTCTTCGGCACCAAAATCCATGTTATTTGATAGCATGAAAATGGACATCATGTCAAATTTATGATGCATTTTTTTGTAGCTACACTCATGTTTGACATAGTGTATGGTATGAAAGCATGTTAGTAAGTTCTCCAACACATATTATTGTGTTAATTTTATTATACTATATATGTTTACCATTGTTAAGTTGCTAGTTGAGGTTGTCCTAGTGGTTTTTAGGAGTTTCTCCTTGGTTGTTTAGTGGTGTTACTAGCTTAAGGCTAGAAGAAGATGCAATTCCAGTTTGAGGAATTGGTCATTTTATGTATTATTTTGTGACAATGATTAGTGTTCTATCATGTAGTGGTTGTTGGTTTCCTTTCCCGTCATGATTTTGTGATCTTTTTGGGTTGTTTAACCCTTAGGTGGTTCATAGTTGAGGATCATGATAATGGAAAACTTGAGTTGTGCTCCTATGCTTAAATATTTAGTTACTTCCTTGGTGGTTTTTATGTGAGTTTTGGGGTTTCTAAGACTCATTTTTTGGGAGTGCTTGTGTTTTGTAGAGGAAGTTTCCTAGATTTTTGCCTCTAATAAAACCTATGGTGTCCCTATTTTGCATTGAGAATATAGTATGCTTAGGAAATCCTCACTTTTTCAAGTGGTAATTGAGGAAGAACCTCATGGAGAGTGTCATAGTTGGAAGTGAGGCATGTTCTTGGTGAGAATGGAGGTGAGGTAGTGTTGCCTCTAGTCTTGTGTGTTTGTTGGACCTTGTAGTTTGTTCTTGCCATCGACTATAGTGGTGGCTAGTGAAGGTAGTGTGGTGATCTTTGAGGTGATTGTACACCTAGTGACAAGTGATCACTTAGCTTATACACCCCTAGAGTTGTGTGTGGTTTATTTGAGGCGTAGAATTGGTGAGAGTCTAGAGGGTTGATCTTGTGAGTATGATGTGTTTGAAGGATTGTTTACTAGGTATACCTATCCTTGTTTTGATAAGGTTCCAAGAATAAGCCTAATTTTAGTGAGGGGGTGTAGTGTCCCTCTCATATGTATCTTGTTAATGTGAGATCGATGTTTTGCTTCACTGTTTCCTAATGATTTCTATGGTGATTATTTTATGGCTTTAAATGATGTGTATGAACCATTGCATGTTTGAGATGAGGTTCCTCAACATGTTAGTTACGTTAGCACTTTGTACGTTTACATGTTTGGTTATCAATATGCTTCAGTTCAATGATATGCATTATTTATGTTTTGATTAATGTGATCTTGATTATTGATGTGCAAAAAATGAATAATTTTTATAATGATTTATATGATGGATGTTACTTTTATGTTTTATGATATTGTACCTTGTTGGGTGATTATGTTGTGTTTTGGCTATATATATTAAACAAGTTCCATTGATATGCATTGAATGGTTACATATATAGGGTTATTTCTCCACCTAGCTATATATTGGTTTGAGTTATTTCCTAATGGTGATTAATTTAGATATGTCACATTGGAGCTCCCTATCCATTCCCTAGTCATACTTGAATCAAGTATGATATGTGTCATATTTGACCTTATGTGAACCCGGATCTGATTTGGGAGTAATTCTAAAATCCCTGTGTTATGAATGACTAGTGAATGTATGATTTAATTAATGTTTTAAATTCTATGTTTCTACAAATGAAATATTAGGAATTTAAATGATATTGATATTTATTATTAAAATATTTTATGTGTTTCAAGCAAGGGGAAAATATAATGAGAGTGGAAATGAAATAAGCTATTGCTTAATTATATTGTGAAAATCCAATGGGCTGGGAATTGTGAGTTATATTTAATTTAATTATCTTGATTGAATTCTAAATTTTGTAAATTTAAATAAATATATATTTATATGTATTTAAATCATCAATTTAAATGATATATGATATTTAGAAATTGATTGATGTGTCTATTTGGGATTTGAGGAAAATTGGGAATTAAGGAAATAGAAAATGAATTTTATTTTGAATTATTCAAAAAGTGAAAAGGGTTGAATAGGAAAAGGGGGTTTATTTTTATTATGTAATTTTTATTTTTGGGAAGAAAATGGAGAGGGGAAAATACCCTCTCATGGCTTGAAAATTTGAATTGTTGATTGGGAATACAATCGGAAAGGGAATTCGATGGGATTGGATTCCTTGGGATAGGAATTGGAATGGGAGTGTATGTGGGAGTTTTTGTATGCATTAATTTGGTGTGCTTGAGGTATTCTTCATTTTAAATTTGGTCATGATTTAAATTAAATTGTTAAATTCTTCTTCCTCATTCATTTTCTTTCATTTTGAAAGGTTGAATTAGAATTAGGGGAGTGTAAAAACCTCCCAATGCTTTTCATTTGAGAAAAATCCATGTTATTTATGAAATTTGGAGAATTTTCAATAATATTTGGTTATAATGGCCATTTTTTTAGAAAATGCATGAAATTTGAATTTTATGTAAAAGTGTATTGTTGGGGCATTATATTATCCTCGGGGAAAAATTTGTTGCAATTGGAGCAACAAATGAACCTAACATGGTCACGACCATAGTTTTTATGTCATTTGTTCCTCCTTTTCAATGCCATCACTTAAAAAAAATGGATCTACCTCCATTGCTTGACTACTTGTTGGAATATATTAAGGTTTACCTTAATAAATTCACCTTAGTGATTTCTTGTTTATTTTTATTTCTTTAATAATTAGTTATATTCCTATAAGTTGGTAGTTCAAGAAGCTAAATTTGAAGGGTTGCATAAAAATAATATTGTAATACTTTCTCGAATCAACTCAATAATATTATTATCATTCTTTAATTTATTACTATGCAAATGTAATGCTCTTGAATTTTCCAATATGATAATCCAAAATTTCAAGAGCTACATCTTTCTTAGGGTTACAAACCAACTTTGTGGAGTTACACTTTGTTTAGGATTTGTTTTTTCAAAGAAAAATATTTTAAAAATAAGTATTTATTTGTTTCAATTAGCATTTTTGGTTGTGTGGAAGATAAAAATTAAGGGGGTGTTTGAATATTAAGGTTTACCTTAATAAATTCACCTTAGTGACTACTTATTTGTTTTTATTATTTAATAATTGGTTACATTCTTGTAAGTTGGTAATTTGAGAAGTTAAATTTTAAGGACCTTATAAAATCCATATAGTAATACATTCCTAAATCAACTCAATAATATTATTTTCATTTTTTGTTTATTATTCTGCAATTGTAATGATCTTAGATTTTCCAATACTCATGTGCATGTAAATGGGAAATAAACTCAACGAGTGGGACCTTGTGATTGAGGTTAGATCTCTAGAGAAGGTTGACTTCCTTTATTAAACTAGTTGTGGATATGTTGGTTCAACGTAGCATATGAAATCATATCGCTAATCCTATTCTATCAACTCACATAAGAAAGGGGAGAAAAATAATTGTATAAAAAGTGAAGGGGGGGTGATACACCAAGATTAGAATTATTTCTTCTTACTTATAATAGCATGATGGAACAATGAAAACAACCAGGTGACTTACACAATTCTCTATTCAACCAATTTTTGAGGGTGCATATGGAGGTTAGGGTTTGACAAGATATCGAAAATATATTATTTCAAAAATATGTAAGAAGACTCCCTTCTTATTGCTCACTACAATTAACTACAAACTAAACTATATATACATTATGGTTATGCATGAGGGGTATCTCCATTAACATATCCTATTGTTTCACAATAAGCGAAACAAAATAACAATGATACTCTCAAATACAACTAGTTAGAGCAATAATAGTCGATACCCACAAGTACTAGTGAACAAAAGTAACTTAGAAAAACTCACTAAAACACAAAGTATTCAACTACTTTCCCACAATGATTCCAAGATGATTCCAAGAGTAAATGTATCACTAGTTGTAGCACAAATTCTATCAACTACCAATACCAATTATTCACGAAATGAATAATTACAAGCTCAAAGTTGTTGCAATAATGGAAGGAATGAAGGTGTTGTCATTGATGTCAACTAGTCAATTGGTTATCAACTAGTTTCTATTGACTGTATATGTCAAGGATATTGAGAAAATTGTATTGAAGGAAGATTGCAGGTGTTCAGTGGTTGCTCTAGGTTTTTCTCCTTTGTTTGTGTGGTTCAAATATGTTGATTGTGATTTTTGGAAGTTTCTATATCCATATTTTTGGTTGTTGATTCATTGTTCAATGCAAGCTATGTTCACCAGTTGTAAACTATGGTTCTCTGAGGTTCTGGTTGAGGTTCGAGAGAAATTTTGCTAGTCTGGATTTCTCTTTGTTAAAGTCTTATAATTTGTGGTTCAAGATTTGTGTTGCTATGATCATGATAAATCTAATCTTAGTATCTGGAAGGTTTGTGCTTAATTTTTCTATGTGTTTTACACTCGTTTTGGCTGACCTTGTGTTGAACACTATCTTTGGAGTTAATGAAGCATGTCAAATCTATTTAGGTCCTCATGAAGCGTGTGTTTGGGTCACCGTCATTCTAATTCCACCATAGAATATTTTTGTGCCAACCTAATTTGAATTTAATGTTGGATGGTCAACTTTGGATATGTTTCAAACTTGAAGATGGTATAAATGTAGGATATGTTAGTAAGGAAGAAGAGTGAGAACAAAGAAAAAGTCATAAGAGAAAAGAAGAGAAGATAAGTGAAAAGAAAAAGATTAGATAGATGCAATATTGATGTTATTCAGTGAGTGTGTGTAATGTGAGTGTGGCAAATCAGTGTGAAGCCTAAATGTTGAGTTTTCAGATGCAATGAGCAAAAGATGTACTCTATCATTCATGCATTTCTACGAGTGGTTGTGGTGGATTTATCTATTGCATTGAGATCGTCATCTCTCTATAACATATCTCTTTTATCTTCTTTGTATCTCTGTGGCAGTGATCCCTCTAGGTTATTAGCCCTATTGGATAGTGAGTCATGTTCCAAACAAGTCCTTGTTTTGTTAGTGAGCATTGTTTCTCAAGAAATTAGCCTCTTGTAATCGATTTTGATATTCTCTATAGTGTAAGTTAATCCTCACCATGGTTTTTCCCTCATTAGATTTTCCATGTAAATCTAGTGTTATTGTGTTTGTGTGATGGTTTTTAGTTTCAGCACTTGCACTTAGTGTTTAATCATTTAAGCAGTGTTAAGGATTAGTTCCAGTAATTGAATTAAAGGTTTAATTCTATGACAACTAATTCACCCCCCCTCTAAGTTGTCTTATTCAACAATTGGTATGAGAGCTTGGTTCCTTGGTGAAGAGCTTAACCGCTTGAGGAAGGTCTGGGATGGTTGGAAAAATGGTTTATGATTATCCAAGGTTCAATGGAACTAATTATGCTATATGGAAAATATTGATGGAAGAATATATGGAGTATTGTGGATATGATGTGGAGAAAGCTTACAAGAATCCTTACACTCCTCCTGCTAATGTTCTAAGAGCAACTGATGAGATCGAAGCACATGAAGTGAACAACAAGGTGAAGTATATTTTAAAGAACAGTCTGGTATTCTGAGTTAATTACGTTTCAGAATCTAAAGATTGCTAAGTAAGTCTAGGATGCTTTGGAAAGGACACATGAAGGTGATAAAAAATTCAGAGGAAAATTTGAAAAATTTAGAAACACAGTTTGAGCTTCTACATATGTTTGAAGATGAGAATGTTAAAGATTATGTACAAATATTGGATGAGATAGTGGATAGAATGCGAGGACTTGGTGCTACTGTAGATGAAACCAAGATTGTAAAGAAGATCCTTAGAACTCTCCCTGATGCTTCCAATGAGAAGGTGTGTGTTATTGAACAAAGTATAGATTATAAGACCTACACTAAAGATCTATTGTTGGGATTTCTGACATCTTATGAGATGAGGAAGTTGAATCTAAGGAATGGATGCAAAATAGAAACTACTTTTAAGGCTACAAAAGCTGAAGATCTGGATGAAGAAAATTTTGATGAAATAGAAACTAACTTTGTAAGAACCTTGAGGAAAGGCTCCAACAAGTATGAAGGTAAGTTACCCTTTAAATTCTTTAGTTGTGGAGAAATAGGTTATTATGCTACAAAGTGTTTGGAAAGAGCTAAGAGGAATA